>PVKP010019649.1:0-42084 GCA_004027715.1 Plecturocebus donacophilus | reverse complement strand
CCCAGCTACTCAGCAGGCTGAGACAAGGGAATCACTTGAACCCAGGAGGCAGAGGTTGCAGTGAGCTGATATTGCGTCACTGCACTCCAGCATGGGTGATAGAGCAAGACTCCATCACAAAAAGGAAAGAGAAAGAAAGAAAAAGAAAGAAAGAAAGAAGAAAGAAAGAAAGAAAGAAAGAAAGAAAGAAAGAAAGAAAAAGAAAAAGAAAGAAACAAAGAAAGAAAGAAAGAAAGAGAAAGAAAAAGAAAGAAAGAAAGAGAAAGAAAAAGAAACAAAGAAAGAAAGAAAAATATGAGCTCTTCCCCTTCCCGTTCCCATAAGGCTCGCTGGGAGCCTAAGATAAAAAAGGTAGTGGTGGCCAGGCCCAGGAAGCCAGACACCAACCAAAGGGAGTGACCATATACACACCACAGCCCCTGGTGGAAGTGACAAGCCAACAATGCAGATGCCTGGAGGGCCTGCTCCAGGAGAGCCAAGGGGCGTGGGGACTTACTGCAGAGAGCCCGAGTTGACCATGAGAAGCCATTTTGATTCTTCTTCATGCATCTCCCCCAGCCCATCTGCCTTCAGAGGTGGCCAATGGAAGCAGTCAGAGATGGTGGTTAAATGACAGACATGCTCTGTTCTCTCTCTTGACAGCCCTTGCTAGCCTAAAGAACTAAACATTTCAAATGCTTCACTGTCCACAGTTTCAGAAAAAACTTCAGAAAATTAAGCAGACGGCAGAAATGAATGCCTTGGATACCAAGTTATCTGCTTGGTGGCTTGTTGGTTCCCACGTCCTCCTGCCTGGGTCAGGAGTAGGACTGGGGAGGAAGGCTGAGTCAGTGTCTCTGGGACTTTATGTTTCTGACTATATTTCAAGTCAAATATGAGTGACTTCTTTAAAAATTTATACCTAGTTTAAATTCCCCATGCCTCCTGCTCCCTTCATTAAAGAGTAGGGCTCAAAGAGAGTTAATTAGGTTATATACAGCAAGAGAGCTGAGCTGCACAGTACATGTGGCCCAGAGTTGACCCTCTATAAATGGGAATTCCTTTTTTTTTTCCTTTCTAGAGGGAATAATCAAAAGTTAAGCCTGATTTTAAAACTGTTACCACCAGCCACCGAGCCTGCAGACCTGTGAATGCCAATTACGAAGTTCACGGATAGGGGTTGGTCAAAGGTTTCCTCAAAACACACTGAATCTGACCTTCCACGAGGAGTGAGCCTTTGGGGAATGGGTTTTGGTGACAGAAACTTACTGGAGGAGTCATCACGGCAAAGAAGGGTGGGCTGGGCTCACCTGTGGGCTGAGCTGGTGCTGTTCCTCAAGTCTTTTCCCTCAATTCATGCAATAGCTGCACAGTGGAATCACTCTTCGAGAAGCATAAAAGCACCATCATTTGGGGCCAGGGAGAGAAAGAATTGCCACCTTCATCTTGGGTCACAAGGCTCTTTTCTCAGCCTCCACACCTCACAGCTCACGCGCATGAGCAGAGATAGGGCTGAGTCAAACGAGGGTCTACATTTCACTGCCCAACTTTGGTATATTCTGAAAAACTAGACTTAAAGAGAACCCAGATGTCGCACTGCCTCCCACAGCACAGGGATGTATCCTTTCAAAAACTACTCTGATGGAGTGAGTGACACAAAGACTGAGGGGAAAGGAGTTGCTTTCAAAGTACTCTAGTGGAGTCTGTGTTTTATTCTCCCATGTTCAACTGAAATCCTGACGACAGCATAAGGGACTTCAGTCAGCCACTGAGAAGTTTTTGAAACTAAAGAAAGAAAGGCACCGGACCAGGGGAGGGCAAACTCTGCCCCTGGGCTAACCCAGCAATCCCCTACTTTGGTAAGGCTAGTGAGCTAAGACTGGTTTTTACATTTTTAAATGGTTGAAAAGAAATATCAAAAGAAGAACAATATTTGGTAACACATGGAAATTATATAAAATTCAAACTTTCCTGTCCATAAATAAAGTTTTATTGGAACACGGCACCCTCACTTTTTCACATATTGCCTATGGATGCTTTTGTGTTGCAACGGCAGAGATGAGTAGTTGTGATAGAGGCTGTAAGGTCCACAAAGCCGAACATCTTTATTCTCTGGACCTTTATAAAAAGGCTGCCAGGCCCTGCACTACGCAACAGTGTGCGCTGATGCTTGGCTCACCATCTCTCTGGAGAACCATGGCCTAGTGCAGTGTTTGGGTTTGAAGGTGAGAGATGGATAAAACAACATCAGAAATGCCTTCCTCCCAGGTTGTGACACCTGACACTGTACCTATTCCCAAGGCACAGACAGCACGAATGACTTTGTTATAACTCAAGTTGATGCCTTTCTACGTTCAGTTTCAGAAGACTGCTCTCTGTGCCTTACTTAAGTTCCTTATGTTACTATTATCATTTCCCACAGTCTCGGTGAGTTACTAAGGCAGAGAAGGAAACAACCCTGGAGTCTGATAGCAAGTAAAAGCCAGAAAGAGAACGAATCCAGGAGGTCTGGCTCCTAGCAGAGTTTGGTCAGACACTCCTTGCAAGACAGAACTGATGGCATATTTTCTGTTAAGCATGTCACCTCCCATGGGACAAGCCCTAGCCTGAGACAGGAAGACATGTGGCATTCTTGGTGGGCAGGCCTATCTGGAACCCCGCTTACCTGCATGTCCCTCCTGGCGATGAAGCCTTTGTCTTCCGCATCACAGGTCTGAAAGAATTCCTGTGCCTTCCTCAGCATGACTAGCTGGCCCAGTGCCTGCTCCTGAGTCTCCCTCTGCTCCAGGCTGCCCAGGGGACGCAGGCAGGCTCCACTCCCCTTCGGCTTCTGGCCAGACCCCTGACCAGGTCTCTGGGGTCTGGAGACTACCCTTCCGTCAGGGGTGGCCATCTAGATTAGTCAGTTTCTTGAAGTCTTTTTCAGAACCTGAATATGGAAGATGGGAGAGAGAAGTGGGTGTGGTGGGTTGAAGTGAGGCTGAAAAGAACGAGAGGGGATGAGAGGGAAGCACAGAGCTGTTCACCGGTGTGTCCAGGCATCTCTTAGCAACCAGCTCTTAATTAGCAAAAGCCCAGGACAAGGGGAACATATGCCATCACTAATAGATCAGCAAGCCCATCAAAGGGAGAAGGGAAGAGTGTGGAGAGAAGGCAGACATCTCCAGATTGAAAGGATATGGAATAGGGGAAGCCTGAAAATAATTTCTCCCAATTTAAACAACTAAACAACAGCAGAACAGATCCCAGTAGACCAGCTGCCATTTATGGAGAGTTTGCTTAGACACCATGCCATGGCCTCTATATACAATTTTTTCATGTAATTCTCACATCTCTCTGAGATCATCCTCATTTTAGCAATGAGAAAACTGAGGCTCAGAGAGGGTTGAGTGACTTGCTCAATATCACGCAGCAAATCACTACAAAAGCTGAGATTTACATCCAAGCTTGCGTAACTTGTATGATCTTAATCCCACCCTGTACTGACTCCTCAGCATTGCCGAGGGTGGAAAGCTCCCCTCAGCTAGGTGCACTTGCTCCTACATCATTCACAGTCAAGTTCTTGGTGAGCTCTTACCCAATGTCATAGACCTCTGCCACAGCTGTGAGCTCTGCAGTTTACACAGGAGAAAACGTGCCCCAATCCATGTTGTACAGGATTTGCCAGGCCTGGTTTGGTGATGTCCAAGGCTGTTTTCAGCCCAAACCAAATCACAAATCATACACCTTAATCAGGCTCTAAAAGACCATGAAGGAGTGTTTTCAGAGGGTGTCTTACAATGTGATGTGGAAGACAGCATACAGAAACCTGGCTTCTAGTCTGGACTCTACTGCTGCTTATATGACCTTGAACAAGTCAGTATGTGTCTGGGCCTCAGCTCCCTTATCTGTATGGGGAAAAGACTGGACCTGTTTGTCTCTAAGGTCCCTCCTAGTTCTGATCATCTGTAAGTCTGTGAAGTCCCACATCACAAAATGTTATTAATTATAAATGTTATTAATAAAAAACTGAGTCCATGGGATAAAAGGAAATAATAACATCCTTGGATTTTTTCCATCTGAAGAACTTTTTGGAAGTAGAAGTAAGTCCAAATTTTAAATACATGATCACATTTAGAATTAAAAATAGAGATGTGCACTGCATTGCATTATGTGGGGAGCTGGAGAAGGTGATGCCCTGGATCATATTTCCTGTGTCCATGTGAGTAAGAAAGGAGGAAAATAAGTGAATCACCAGGCAGGTTTCTCTGATTACCAGGCCCTAGGCCTCTGACTCAGCTAAATCATGTCCAAAGCAATCTGAATAATCTGTTGATTTTAGTGCACATCTTCCACTTACCAGATTTATCAAGAGCTGTGGGCCAGAGCTGGAAGAGCTCCTGGCCTCAGGGATGAACTTCTTGTAATAGGGCCTTGACACAGCAGATCAGACTACACCTTTGGCTCTGCGTGGCTGGACATGTAATTCCCACCCTGACCCATCTGATCAGCCCCATCCTCAGGAAGTGCTCTTTCTTGTCATCCCCATGTGTGTGAACTGACCGTCACCTAATCCTAAGCAGATTTAACATTTTTATTCTATCTTCCCCAGAGGGGTCCTTGGATGCACGTCCTGAAGGGGCAGGGCCGTCTCCGTGGCTTTTATGTGCATTGTTCAGCCCATCTGCATGGAGTGCTGCCTTTGGAAGGACTTTTGCATAATGATGGTGGAGACGTGAGCTTCTGTAAATATACCACATGAGTAGAACAGGCTGTTGTCTTCCTGGTACCTTGCCAGGACTCTGTCTGCAAGGTCTCTGCACCCAATAGGCCCCACCCTACTCCCACCTGCTGCTCCCAGGAGACAAGGTTAATAATATCTGTCATTCCTTGACTGCTTTCTCTTGCCAGGCCCCTAGCATACTTCATCCTATTGAACCTGACATCCTGCTATATGGTAAGTATGACTGGGATTCCCATCATACAGATGAGGCAACTGAATTTTGGAGAGGTTAATTTGGATCAAGGTCTAGCACAGTTAGATACCTCTTCTGCTATACCACATTACCTTCCTGGGACCCAGTTGTGTGCTTGCTGTTAACAGTGTACTCATCCCCAACTGATCTAGATCACCTCTCAGAGGCATATTCATGATTTTAATGGGAATGTCTTTAATTGATTCATCCATTCATTTATTTCCATCTACTGATTACCATGCAGCAAGTTCTAAGCTAACACTGAGAAATAGTGTTATGTGAAATAGTGAATAGGACATGGTCCCTGTCCTTAATGAATGAGTCTCTGAGAGTCTCTAATGGTGGGATTTCAATAATTGTGACTGACATTGGGGGAAGATGTTTTGAATTGAGGCCTAACAATCAATTACTTCTGAATAGCTGTGACCTTAAGTGAGTCCTCAAGTCACTCTGGGCCTGAGAAGTAGTAGAGAGGATTTATTAGTTCCGGATCTGAGGCTTGCTGGCTTTCTACCTTCCCTAGACCACTTTCTCTCTATCTCTGTCCACCTGGTAACAGGTGATGCATGACATGAAAGAGTCAATCTAGTCATTCTAGAGAAGTCAGCTATGAGCAACCATTAGGCAGTTACCATGTCTTATTTGATTTTAACCACAGTTTCTAGCCTAGAATATAGTATATAGAAGGTGCTCACTGATCACTGAATGAAGGAAGACAAATCTCTTGCTGAAGTCTTCAGAGGAGGGCCTGCAAGCATTTTTATTTCAGGCAGGTAGCTCTACATGTGGAATTTTTATCTTATAATGAGTAAGTCTAGACTTCTGTTTCCAGAAAAGATGTAATATCAGAGGCTGGATTTACCCTCCCAGTTGAAATAACCAAAAATTCAGACAGAATATAATTTTAAAAATGGTTTTCAAGACAGTACACATCAGGAATGAAGGATGGTGGTCCTTAACAGGAGCAGGCCTATAGTGAGCTGAGTGAATTCAGGCCCTACAGTACAGAATTTTAAAAGATACTTACTCTCAGGAGCTAACCCTGCACTTACACAACCCTGAGAATTAGTACCGTCCTAAGACTCAGCTGCTTACAGTACAAAATCTAAGGAGGCATTCACTCTCAAAGTTGTGTACCAATAGTGATTCCTGTCTTAAATTTTTTATCACAGGGGCTTCACTCATCTTACTCTAGTTCAAGTTCTGTTCCTGAGAGATAGGAAAGAAACAAAATGAGCTCCAAGTTTGTCCTGTCTTATTGTCTAAAGAGTTTTCAGTTCATGGCACAGGGAGGGGAAACACAGGTACAGCTTTGTAGACTAGCTACATTGAGGAAATCCAACTATATACTGCCTACAAGAAATGTACTTTACACATAAAGACACAAACAGTTAAAAGTAAAAGGCTGGAAAAAGATAAAATACATAAACATTAGTTAAGAGAATATTGCATATTAATATCAGGCAAAATGGATTACAGAAGGAAGAATATTAATGGGAATTAAAAAGTCATTTCATATTGATAAAAGGTCAGTCCATCAATACGCTATAATAATGCTAAATCCTTATGTGTCTAATGACAGAGCTTCCAAATATACAAAGCAAAAACCGAACTGCAAGGAAAAATAGCAGTCACCGTGATATCCAAAGATTTCAACAACTTTCTCTCCCAATAATTTATAAAACAAGTAGACAGCAATCAGTAAGGATACAGATTATTTGAACACTATCAACCATCTTGACTTAATTGGCATTTATAGAACACTCCACCCAACAACAGCTAAATATACTTTTCAAATACACATGGAATATTGACCAAGAAAATCCATATTCTGGGTCATAAAATGAGTCTTAATAAATTTAAAAGGATTCAATTTGTACAAAGTATGTACTCTGACCACAATGGAATTACATTAGGAACCAATAACAGAGAGACCTCTGGAAAATGTCCAAGTATTTGGAAAGAGAGTAATACACTTCTAAACAATCCATGGGTCAAAGAAAAAAAGGAAAGGAGAAATGAAAAAGTATATTAAACTAAATGAGAAAAAAGCACAATATGTCAGCAGTACTAAGAAAAAAATTTATGGCATGAATCATATATACTCGGAAAGAAGAAAGGTCTCAAATTGATGACCTCAGATTTTACCTTAAGAAACTAGAAAAATAAATACAAATTAAACCCGAAGTAAGGAGAAAAAAATGATAAACATCAGAGAAGAAAAAATGAAATAGAAAACATAAAAGCAATGGAGAAAATCAACAAAACTAAAAGCTGGTTCCTTGAGAAGATCAATAAAGAGAGAAGACACAAATTACAATATCAGCAATGTGAGAGGTGATATCACTACAGATACTATAGACATTAGAAGGCTAATAAGAGAATATTATGAATTATTTTATGCCAACAAATTTGACAATTTAGATGAGATGAACAGATTCCTTGAAAGACACTAAATACCAAAGTTCACTCAAGGAGAGACAGATTACATGAGTAATTCTATATCTGCTAAAGAAATTGACCAGATAGTTAAACAAAAAATCTTCCCACAAGAAAACTTCAGGTCCACATAGCTAAATTGATGAATTCTATCAAATATTTAAAGAAGAAGTAATACCAATACTACACAGACTCTTTCAGAAAATTGAAGAGTAGGAAATACTTCCTAACATATTATATGAGGCTACCATTACCCTGATATCAAAACTGAACAAAGATATTACAGAAAAAAATAGGCCAATATCCCTTATGAATATAGATGTAAACCTGCTTTAGGAAATTTTAACAGATTGAGTCTAATGCCATATAAGAAGGTAATCCTGACCAACCAGGGTTTATTCTAGAAATACAAGAATGGTTTAACATTTGAAAATCAATAATGTAATTCACCATATTAGCAAATTTTAAAAGACAAACCTTTTGATTATCTCAATAGATACAGAAAAAGCATCTGACAAAATCTACTTCTGATAAAAACTAAGAGAACTAGGAATAGGAAGGAACTGGTCCAACATGAAAATGGGCATCTACAAAAACAACAATAGCTAACACCATACTTAAGGGTGAAAGACCAAATGATTTTTTCCCTGTGGTCAAGAAAAAGACATGAATGTCTGTTCTTACCATTTCTATTCAACATTATGTTGGAGAAGTTAGCTACTTCAATGAAGCAAGAAAAAGAAATAAAATACATTCAGATTGTAAAGGAAGAAGTTAAATTGTCTTTATTCCCAGACAGCAGAAGTGCCTATACAAAAAAAAAAAATCTGATGAAATTCACAAAAAGCTACTAATAAGTGAATTTGACAAGGTTACAGGACACACACTCAGTACATGATAATCAATTGTACTTATCTATGCTAGCAATAAAAAATTAAAATAGAAAAAAATATATCATTTACAATGACATAAAAATATGAGATAGGAATACATCTGACAAAGGTTATATAATACTTATACATTGAAAACTATAAAATATCAATGAGAATACAAAGAAGACCTAAAAAATGGAGAGATATGCCATGTTCATGGAATTGAGAGACTCAATATTATTAAGGTGTCATTTCTTCCTAAATTCAATAGATTCATCTCAATTCCAGTCAAAATCTCACCAGGCTTATTTGTGGAAATTGATAAGCTAATCTAAAATTTATACAAAAATGAGAAAGACCTAGAATAGTTAAAACAACTGTGAAAAAGAAGAACAAAATTAATTAGAAGACAAACACTATCTGATTTCAAGACTTACTGTAAAGCTACAGTAGTCAAGACAGTGATACTGGCATAAAACACACAAATAGATAAATGGAACAGAATATAGAACAGAGAAGCCAAAAATAGACCCATGTATAAAAATGATTTTTGGCAAAGATGCAAGGTAATTCAAAGGATAAAGCATAGTTTTTTCCAAAAAAATGCTACTGAAACAATTGGATATCCATTTGCAAAAAGAATTTTAATTCATACATTGTACCATACACAAAAAATAATGTACAATGTGTCATAGACCTAAATGTAAAACCTAAAAACATAAAATTTCAAGAAGGAAACATCTCTGTGACTGCAGCATGGGCAAAAGTTTCTTGGGTATGATAGTAATAGTGCAATTCATTTGAAAAAAATATAATAAATTGATTTTCAACAAAATTTGAAATGTTTGCTCTTTGAAAGATAACATTTAAGTGAATGAAAAGCAAGCCGCAGGCTGAGACAAATTATTTACAAAACATATATCTAATAGATTTATTTATTTAGAACATATAAAGAACTTTCAAAACTCAATAAGAAAACAAACAACCACTTTTTAAAATGGGCAAAACATTTGAACAGTCACTTCACCAAACAAGATATAGGGATAATAAACAATCACATAAAAAGATGTTCACCTTCATTGGTTATAAGAGACATGCAACTGAAAACCACAATGAAATACCATGACACACCTTTTAGAATGGCTAACATTGTAAAGATTATACCAAATGTTGACAAAGATGTGGAGCAGCTGGAACTCTCATATATTGCTAGTACAAATGTAAAACAGTACCACTCCTTTGGAAAACATTTGACAGTTTCATAGAAAGTCAAACAAATGTTTACCATATGATCCAGCCATCCTACTCCTAAATATTTACTCAAGAGAAGACAAGCATGTGTACGTACAAAGACTTATACATGACTGTTCATAGCACTTTTATTTGTAATAGTCCAAAACAACAACTCAAATGTTCATTGATAGGTAAATGGATAAATGAATTGTGGAATGCTCTTCTTAATTAAAGGAAATGAACTGTTGATCCTAGCAACAAAATGGACAAACCTCAAAATAATCATGTGCATGACAGAAGTCAGACAAAAAAGGCACATACTATATGATTTCATTTATATAAAACACTAAAAAATGAAAACATCTGTTAGAAGAAAAGAAGTGAGAATAGGGAAGAGTGAGAAGGAGGGATTGCCAAGGGGCAAGAGGAAATTTTGGGGGATGTGGATATGTCTGCTCTCTTAAGTTCATGAATATGATACACGATTCCATGATAGATTCCTGGACTTATTTATTTATTCATACACACACATATATACAAATATATATTAAAACTGATCAAATAGTACACTTTACATATAATGCAGTTTATTATATGTCAATAGCTCAAAACATCTGTTTTTAAAAAAAAGAAAAGAAGAATGGGTCTGGGTCAGAAACTTCTGTCTCCCAGGCCTCACAATCTAGTCTGGCCCATTGTATTTTTCCCAGGAGCCTGATTCTGCCTTTTACGTTCAACTCTGGCAAGCAGGAAATGACTGAAATTAAGCAATTTCCTTATGAAAACTTTCCGTCTGTTTGTGCAGGGAGCTAAATAAACCCTACAAATAAAGAATCAGGGCAGAGCCCCTTGTGAAGACCACTGATCTAACATGACTTCAGCCTCTTCTCTCTTACCCTAGTCCCCTGGCTAGGCCTGCAGTCTTTGCTGAGCCTCTGTGGCTTTCTTGAGAGCAGTGGAAAACAAAACAGCCAAAGTACTTCTACTTTCATTTCCAAATAAAGTGGAAGCCCTGTATAAGCTCAGCTGTCTCCCATTTGGATGAAGCCCAAGGATGCCTTAATCTCAGGGCTAGATGTAGCTTTTTGTCTCAAAGATTTTCCATTAGACCAACAGAGAGTAAGTACATCTATAAAGGAGGAAATGGTGGAGTATATTCTAAAGGCAAAAGGAAAAGATCATTACAAGGAGAAAAGAGAAAATGCTTTTTATCTGCCTGACTCTGTGAGAGTTTCCAGGCCACTCTGCTCATAAAAGTCTTTATAAACAGACGGGAATTATCCAGCCCTTAAATACTTCCAGGAAGATTTCCCAGCCATCCAAGGTAATTCTAGCAGCTTAGTAACTGCTACAATCAGAAAGTTCATAGATCAAACCTAAATCCCTCCTAAGGGTTCTAAGCTAATTTTCCCCTTACTCTGGGCTCAGTGGAAATAGAGAACAGCTGGTAGCTCCTTCCACATCACACCAGTAGCAAACCTGAAAGCAGCCGCTAAGTCATCCAGATTTCCCTTGAATCTCTCCTGCAGCACAGAGTTAGGAAATTGAAAGCCCAAAAAGCATCTCCAGGATCCATTCACATCTCTTTAATCATCCAGGCTTCAGTGGGAGGAATCCTCCATATGCAGCAGTACCCGGAAGCCCCAGTGACTAACTCTGAGCTGGCAATGTCTGATAAAGGCAAAGAGATAGGTGGGGCTCGTCAAACGGCAGAGGGGCAGGAGGACTTGGGATTAGTATCTGATGTGGGTGCAGTCTTGTGGGACGGAGCCCTTAAACTGTGGGGTCTGCACTAACTCTGGATAATGTCAAAATTGAATTGAATTACAGGATACACATTTGGTGTCAGAAAAAAAGGATACTACAATATTTAACAATCAATTTTCTGGGTTGGTGTAGGGGGCAGCCCTGATTCGTAGCATCTGCCTATTTCTGTAGTGTCAATTTTCCCACTGTGACCAGTTTCAACCTACCAACAATCTACTGGCTCTCACCAAGAAAGAAATTGAGTGGCTGATGTTTCTGGAAAAGGGAATCTCTGCAAACCTTGTACTGTTTCCACAGGTGATAGTAGCTAATACCTCTTTAGAACGTATCCCCTCAACCCTAAACTTACAGGGCAGGACCCATTATTACATCTGTCTTAGTGCTTAGAGGAAAATGCAGGGTTTCACAGGGGGACCACCAGTTCTTCATGCCTGTGCCTCTTCTATACACCCCATGACCTGGGCAGGCCCTCGAGTAGGGGCAGGAGACAAGGGAGATGCAAGGACCCTGACGGTGAGGAACAAAGATACTGAGCTGCGTCTCTCAGGGCTCCTCTCACCACCCCCTGCTCAGAAGAAAAGCACTTAGCACAGGAGCCATACACAACTGGAAATGAGACATGTCCTTGGTCCATATGAGACAGTTACTTCTTTGACACATAGTGAAGTAGGGGCCTTTGGACAAATACCACCCCTTCTCTGATAGGCCTCTTGTTATGGTAGATAAGAACATAAATTCCAAGGCCAGAGTGCCTGAGTTAGCTGTATGACTCTGGCAAGTTTCTTAAGCTCTCTGAACTTCATTTTGATCATCTGTAAAATGAAGGGCCAGGGTATCACCTTACGTCTGTCAGCTTTTATTTATTTATTTATTTTAAGCAGAGTCTCGCTCTGTTGCCCAGGCTACAGTGCAGTGGCACGATCTCAGCTCACTGCAACCTCCAGCTCCTGGATTCAAGCAAGTCTCCTGCCTCAGTTTCCCAAGTAGCTGGGATTACAGTTGTGTGTCACCATGCTCAGCTAATTTTTGTATTATTTTTAGTAGAGACAGGGTTTCACTACATTGGCCAGGCTGGTCTTGAACTCCTAACCTCAAATGATCCACTCGCCTCAGCCTCCCAAAGTGCTGGGATTACAGGCATGAGCCACCATGTCCAGCCTGTCGGCTATTATTATTATTATTGAAATCAAATTGGCTTCCTCCACCCCAGATTACATTCTAATAAAACAAACTAATAAAAACAAAAACAAAACAAAACAAAATAAAACAAAAATTACATGAAGAGAAACAACCAACAGGCCCAAAAATCTATGCTTGACTCCCACAGCTGGACAAGACTTCCCTGTGTGATCTTTTCTCTTCCCTACCCCAGGCCACCAAAGAGGCAAATACATCCCATCAGCCATATAAAGGGGCAGGTGGATGGAGGCACATTTGATTGCCTATGAAATGGGCAGTATTTCCACTCTACAGCCTGCTGTAGCTTCTGCCATGCTCCATCCAGCATCTTTCCTCCTCTGATTAGGTCCAATTCTCTTGTTCAAGCCTCAGGGGAGACAGGGAACAACTGTCTCCTACCTCTGTAAAATAACTCTTCCAAGTCTGGACAACTATTATTAAACAGCCCCTTCACACTTCTCTTGCTCTAAGGTACATTAAAAGCCTTGATAATGATTTGAGGTCTCTGTGAGATGGTTGCTGTCCACCCTAATTCCTTCAATGATTAGTGGTTGTAAACCACTTTGAAGATAAAAGGCATTTTTATAAGAACTAAGTCCTATTATGATTAGCTTTCCAATATTTCCTTGCTGAAGCCAAAGAGAACATCAAAGCCAAACATTGCCACAGCATGATAGCTGGTGGTTAATTAGATGAATTTCAAGGCATCTGGTATATATGAAAGAAACTGCTGCAAAATTTATCAACATTAAAAAAGTGTCTGCTTTCTTCCCACGAACAAGCTTTTTTCAAAAGCTGTCAGTGCTGATGCCTGCAAGACAAGTGCCTGAAGAGGACCAATTGCTCATGTAAGCCTTTGGCCTGGAAGAGAGAGGCATAATATAACACCTGGCTTGGCAAAGCATCTTTTCTTATAGTTGTCTATACAATTCTATATATACCAGATCTCCTTTTGTTTTGTTTTTGCAATTAGGCTGTAATACAAGCAAGTAAAGTAACACTATCCCCACTTTATAGATAAGGAAGTTGCAGATGATCATGAATTTTAGAAGAGATCAGTGTGGTGTACCTGGACAAAGTTAGGGCTGCAGATTGGTTATCAAGGCAATGTTGTCGATGCTCCACCCAGATACCCTTGAATATTTTTTGTGGACCTTCCCTCAGCATCTGTGTGCCTTTGCTTCTAACTCTCTGAACCTGTAACTCTTAGGAGGTGGATCCTTGAACTATTGACCCATTTTGTCCACATGGACAGAGCCAGAAGTGCCTGGAATTTTCCCCAACCCCTCTAAAGAGCCCTTAGCCAATGACTGATGAGTATGGAATTATGAAAGCCCAGTACTCCTGCCTCCAGTGGGGACAAACTCTGAGTTGTGATTTACACTTTAGAACACTTCTGTGTTCCAGCAGAGGCTGGAACTTTGCTGAGATATCAATCTGTATGGCTTCCTACTCTCTCCCATCCTGTTCCCCAATCCCTTTCCAGGTCCTCTTGGAAGCATTTTCTTAATAAATCATCTGAATATGAATCTTCATCTCAGGATTGGCTTCTGGGGGCCCAATCCAAGACAATTCTCTTGACCCAACACTAATGAAAACATTTTTTATGTTTTCCATGCGATACATTCTCCCAGATCCCCTTAGTTCCAAACCTTCCCTTTCACGTCTCCAGACCTAAGTATCTATGCTTTCTGTGTCTGCTCCTATGCCCTTAACTCTTAGCTCTCTATTCTCAAAGCCTCTCTTTCTCTTGGATTATGATGCTCCAACTCTTTCTGGAAAAATGGTTGCAATTTCTCCAGCTATGTGGAAGGCACTGAACCAGGCAGCTGCTGTGGGAGACATAGAGATGTATTTACAACTGCTGTCTTTCACAACGGACTGACAGTCTAGCAGGGAACAACATACAAACAGCGAAGGTAGAGGATGTTAAGAAGAGCCATGTGTGTGTGCGCAATAAAAGCTGTAAGCGTAAACAACTCTCAGAGTGGTCCCCCAAAATAAAACTACTCTCCAGTAATTCTCTACACTATGCAATTGTGACTCCTCTTACTTAATTTTTGAAGCAGAAGCTTCTCTCAAATGTTTAAGAAAATGAAAGTCAGCTATTGTAGAGATAATTCAAATGAGTCGATAACCCAATAAAGAGGAGCTTTTATTTAAATCTGCTTTGCATTATTTTTTTTTATAGTAGCACCGCAGGAAGCTGTTTCGGAAAAGTTAAGTAATTTGTTGCAGGAAAACAGCTAATTAATGACACAGCATGAATTCAATCTTAAGTCTGCCTGACCCTTTAAAACATCAGTTTCTGGCCAGGCACAGTGGCGCACGCCTGTAATCCCAGCACTTTGGGAGGCTAAGGTGGGAGGATCACTTGAGGTCAGGAGTTCGTGACCAGCCTGGCCAATGTGGTAGAACCCCACCTCTACTAAAAATACAAAATTAGTTGGGCATGGTGGCGCACACCTGTAATTCCAGTTATTCAGGAGGTTGAGGCAGGAGAATCGCCTGAAGCCAGGAGGTGGAGGTTGCAGGGAGCCAAGACTGTGCCACTGCACTCTGGCCTGGGTGACAGTATCAGACTGTCTAAAAAAAAAAATTAAAAAATAAATAAAACCTCAGTGTCTTTGTCTGTAAAATGAGGCTAATGATTCTTACTTTGCAGAATTGTTGTAAGGATTAAACAAAAATAATAAACCCAGCATATCGAAAATACCTGATACAATAAGGACTGTATGGTAGGTGGCTGTTATGATTATCATTCCCAGATATAATATGGTTGAATCAGAAGTATTTTGTATGCACATTTTAAAGGCTCCTAATGTGTATTACAAAACTACTTTTCAGATAACAGTTAAGCAAAGCCCTAACAACACTGCCAGAAAGATGTGTCTAAAGTGCAGACCTGCTCATGCCTCCCCATTGTTTTCAGGATCAGTCTTAAACACATAGGATGACTACTACCTCTTTAGAGTCATCTCCCGCTTCTCCTGCCACATTCACTTCCTTCCAAATTATTTCCTGTTCTCTTGGCATCTTCAAATATATATTTCAGCCATCTGGCATGCCCTTTCCCTTTGTGCTAAGTCTTACCAGTACTTAATATCTCGGTCCATTCCAGTTGATATAACAAAATACCATAGACTGGATGGCCTCTAAACAATAGAAATTTCTCTCTCACAGTTCTGGAGACTGGAAGTGTGAGATCAGGCACCAGCATGGGTGGGTTCTGGTGAGGGCCCTCTTCTGAGCTGCAGACTGCAACTTCTCACAGTGTTCTCACACGGTAAGAAAGATGGGAAGTTTACTATGGCCTCTTTTATCAGGGCACTAATCCCATTAGGCCCCATTTCCTACTACCTCAAGGCCTCATTTCCTACTACCATCCACCTAAGAGGTTAAGTGTCAACATAATGAGTTTTGAGGTGACACAGTTATTCTGTCTATAGTGTTCCAACCCTGATTTCCCCAATTCATGTCCTTCTCACATGCAAGATACATTCATGCCATTCCAACAGTCTCAAAAGTCTCAACTCGTTCTAGCATAAACTCAAAGGTAGAAAGTCCAAAATCTCATGTAAATATCATGTAAATTGGATATGGTCGAGACTCAAGGTATTATTCATTTGAAGACAGATTCCTTACCAGCTGTGAACCTGTGAAATCAAGTTATGTGCTTTGGGTCAGGAGCACAACAGATGTTCCCATCTCTAAAGGGATAGGCTGAAAATGTTCCAAATCTTTAAGTTCTTCACTTTTGACTCACAATTCCATCTTAACTCACAGTCCCCCTCTCACATTTTACTATAAGCATTCAGGAGAAACCAGACCACTCCTTCAAACTTTGCTTAGATATTTCCTTAGCCAAACATCTAATTTCATCACTCACAGCATCACTCGCAGGTTCTACCTTCTACAAAAACTAATGTGAGCACAACTTAGCCAAGTTATTTGCCACTTTAAACAAGACTGACTTTTCCTCTAGTGTCTAATAACATGTTCCTCATTTTCATCTGAGACCTTATCAGAATGGCTTTTATCATCCATATTTCTACCAACATTCTGTTCAGGATCACTTAGTTCTTCTTTTAGAGGCCTTCTCTACAGCTCTTCTCTTTTCTTTCTGTGCCCTCACCAGACCACCTTTAAAAGTCAGCTCATGGCAGTGTAGGCTTTTTCTAGCATGTACCTCAAAATTCTTTCAGCCTCTATTACCTGTTCCACAGCCACATCCACGCTTTTAGATATTTATTACAGTGTCACCCCACTCTTGGTACCAAATTCAGTATTAGTTAAAATTTAACATAAAGATGCTATCCTGAGGTGGGATAAAAGGCCACCCAAAGGGCTAAATTTTGGCATTTTCTCCAAGCCATAGTCTTGTGTGAATTACTATGAGTTTGGATAGTATATAATTATCATGGATTTTCATAGCTGGTAGAAAATGAGAAGAAAACAAAGACAACAATGAATCTAGCCTGCAGAGATAACCCCACTTGGTATCTTAGTTGACAGTTCCCAATGACTTCCCCATCAAACCTCTAGTCTTCATTCCCTCTCCCTTCCCTGTTCTTGTCCTGTCTCAACCCCATCTGTCAAGAGGGTAGCAGGAACATAGTACCCTAGAAAGGTTCTGACAGGCATCAAAAATAAATTTCAAGTGTTAACTTCAGCACCTTGTCACCTTAGGAAGTTGGTCTTTTTTTTTTTTTTAAGTGGAGATGACAGTTTCCTCCCTGCCTATCTGTATTAGGCCATTCTTGCATTGCTATAAAGAAATACCTGAGACTGGGTAATTTACGAAGAAAAGAAGTTTAATTGGTATATGGTTCTGCAGGCTATACAAGCATAATGCCAACATCTGCTTGACTACTGGGAAGTCCCAAGGGAGCTCTTACTCATGACAGAAGGTGAAGCAGGAGCTTGCATGTCACATGGCAAAGCAGGAGCAAGAGAGAGAGACAGTTGGCGGTAAAGTGCCACACACTTTTAAATGACCGGATATCATGAGAACTCACTCACTTTGGACAGCACCAAGCCATGGGGGATGATGCTAAGTCATTCATGAGGATTCACCCCTGTATTCTAATCACCTTCCACCAGACCCACCTCCAAAACTGGGAATTACAATTCAACTTGAGATTTGGGCCGTAACAAATATCCAAACCAAACTATTAATATATCACTGTCCCATGGGAAGTGGCTCAAATGAGACAGCGGATGTGAAAGCAAACAGTGAAGCTGTACACTAATGCAAACACATCCTCCTCATTGCCAAGAGTAGGTAGACAGCAGAGAAATCAGGATTGGACAGGCTCCACAGTGGGACTGGCTCTGTGAGTGACCAGTGGCTAAAGAGCGGCTCTTTGCAGAGACAGGCTAGGAAAGACTCCAGACCCTTGTACCCACGTGTAAAAGAGCCCACGTGTAAAGTGACAAACCCCCTCTGCCAGAGGCCTCCCTTAAATGAACTTAAGTGATACCCCAACAAGGTGGAACAGATCCTTTGTCATCTAGCATTTTTAAAACTGTCCTTAAGAAAGCAGATGAAACTCTGTTTCTCAAACCTAAGGGCCCACTGCTGATCCTCATGAATATTAAAAGCAGCCACAATAGTGCTGACAAGGCAGAGCCTGAAGTTGGGGTCTGGGGTAGGGGTGGATCAAGTGCTGTATGGCCTGTTGCCTTTTGTTTGCTCACTCACCTTGCAGCTCCTGGCTCCTCGGAGGGCCTGCAACTCTTCACACCTGAAGGGTACTTTGGCCACTGGTGATTTGAATTCCACCTAGGAAACACACAAGAGATGAATCACACCTTGTTTTCCACTGAGGGCTTCGACAGAAGGGGCTTTATAGTAATTTTGGAAAAACTAGGGGGAAACATTCCTCCTACCCCACTGCAGTGTTCTGGAAGAAAACAGGCCTAATACATCCTCTTCCACGTTTTGGAGAAGAGAAGGGAAGATGAAGGAATAGCAGTGATGCCTGCTTAATGACCCCGAATCCAGAGACTGTGCCCAGCCTGATGGGAGCAGGCCCTTGTGCATGAGAAGGGGGTAGCCTCAGGATTAATTGGACACTGCCCCCACAGAGCTCCAGCTCTCAGCAAGTGCTCTTGAAATTCTTTCCATCCGATCCACAGATGCTGTCTACACCCTAGGAGTTCACCTTTGAAGATAGCGATATAAGCATTGTCTTAAGAATTACTGCCCTCCCTAAGAAGTAGGATGCAGTAGGATGTATAAGAAAGCCTAGGGGCTGCATAAGGAGGGAAAGCTGAAAGTCGTTGGAGGAGAGACAGGCTTTGAGACAGGGAGAGGATGGGTTTCCTTGCGCAGGACAGTTTGGGAGTGCTATAACTGAACCTGGAGAGCAACTTTGCAGAATGCTTTGGCCACATGCTAAGTAGCATGGTCTGAGAGTGAGCTTGAAATGACTGGAGGGAGCAGTGGTGATTGCAAAAAAGGGGTTTGGGATTATCTATTGTATAATGCCAAAGCTCAAACCATAGCTAGACCTGGAAGTCCAGACATATATCACCAAGGAATATGGCCTCTGTATCCCTCATATGCACAGTTCATGGGAGGCAAATATTCATCAGATGTTTCCTAGTCTATATGAGGTAACACAGTGCTTCAGTTTTCATTCATTTATTCAATGAATATTTACTCTGTGCAGGCACTTTTTCAGGTGCCAAAGGCAGCAACGGGCAAATCCAGCAAGGTTTTGTCCTTGCAGAGCTAATATTCCAGTCGGGAGAGACAAACAATAAATACACAGATCAAATACGCACTTTTAGATAATGAAAAGTGCTAGAGCAAGATAACCCCCTCTCTAAGCCACCTGTTGGCAGCCCTGTCCCCTGCTCCACTGGCATTGCTACCAGGATGTTGGAAGCAAACAAATGGGGAGATGTCACTCTCTGGTGGCTTCCCAGGCAGCAGCCCTCAGCAAAGCCAGTGCAGTGGGAAAGCAGAGAGGAAAGCTGCCCTGCCTTGCCCTCACTGCTGACAACTGGGAAACTCATTTAGAAAAAAAAATGTTTAGACTGTAAATAAGGTGTGAACAGTGTTATTTCTAGATGGTAACCTTAAGAGATGATTTTTATATTCTTCTGAATTTTCTGATATTTTTGTTATTGCAATGCATTACTTTGCAATAAAGGGAGGACAATTTTTTAAATGAGAAGATTGGCCTAGGTGAATTAAATTACTAAGAAATGCATTTGGACAAACAGGCAGGGGCCAGATCTAAGGGTGACAAACAACATCTTACCATGTCACTTTATGGTTTACAAACCAATTTCACAAAAACATCTCCTTCAACTCTTACGAGATTTTCTTGAAGTTACATGGAAAATGCAGGCAAATGCCTGACCTTCAGGTCACTGACTTCTAGACACCGTGTTTTCCATTATTCCAACTGCCCATCTGTAGCAGACCTTACTTCTCTTTACAGCTGAGGCATTCAGAAAGCCACTGAGTCCCAGATCTGACCTCTCTTCTCCCAATCCTAGTGCTCTCCTAGAGAGACCATGCTAATTAATTCATGCATTGATCAATCTAGTGTTTACAGATCCCCTACCAACTTCTAGGATGCGTGGGATATGATGAAGAAGCAAATAGGTCTCCCAGTGGGTTGAGGGAAAGGCTTAACAAATTAGTGAATATATGATATAAATCATGGTAACTGCAGTAAAAGAAAGTAAAGGGTATTATGTGAGCGACTAGCATGAGAGGGAGCTAATTTGGACTGTGGCTCCAGCTCTTCTTTCAATGTTCCAGCAATACTTTGTCATTGAGTACAACCAAGGTAAGCAAGACAGATATTCTAAGATGGAGGCTGAGACCAGCCTGAGTCTCAAAGCGTGTATGTTTTGGACGTCTAGACAGCTTGCAAAGCCACATGAAAAGTTAATTAAGAACATCACATGTACGTATAATAATAAAACAGCTCCCTTAAACCCAATCTTGAACAAGATATGGTTTACCAACCAGATAGGTCACCAGAGATGTCCCAAGTCCACATATGACTGTCACTGGGAGAGGTCACAGAAGGTCAGGAAAGTGAAAGTAAAGGTTAAACCAGACAAAAATATGTAGCTAACAATAAAGGGGAACTTCAAAAGCTTCATAAAAATGGAATTAAAAGATGAAAATTACAAATATAAACTTGATTTCCTAAGTTCCATCATATTTGATACATTTTTTAAGCAATGACACCAGCATATAGTCCATCCCTAAAGAAAGGAGGGTCCTGGGAACTTAGTCACGTCAATGCACTCTTTTTTGCATTATTAACTGAAAAAAATCAGTGCCCTTTAAAGATTTAAAATTAAGAAACAAAAAGAAGTCAGAAGGAGCCAAATCAAGACTGTAAAGTGGAGGCCTAATGATTTCCCACCAAAACTCTCTTGAAATTGCCCTTGTTTAAAGAGGAAAACGAGCAGGAGCATTGTCCTGGTGGAGGACTCTCTGGTGAAGCTCTCCCAGGTTTGTTTTTATTAGGTGTTTTTCTCCTAATACTTTGGCTTTCTCATAATAAATGCTTTCATCATAAATAGATGTCATCCTTCTTTGGCTTTTCAGAAAGTCAACGAGCAAAATGCCTTGAGCATCCCAAAAGACCACTGCCATGACCTCTGCTCTTGATCAGTCCACTTTTGCTTTGACGGGACCACTTCCACCTTTTGGTAGCCATTACTTTGATTGTGCTTTGTTTTCAGGATCATACTGGAAAAGCCCTGTTTCATCTCCTGCTACAGTTCTTCAAAGAAGTGCTTCGGGGTCTTGATCCCACTTGTTTAAAAGTTCTGTTGAAAGCTCTGCCCTTGTCTGCCGCTGATCTAGGCACAAGGGTTTGTCACCTATTGAGTGGAAAGCTTGCTCAATTTTAATTTTTCAGTCAAAATTATGCAAGCTAAACCAGTTGAGATGTCTATGATGTTGCATTGTTAGTTCTATTAAACTTTGGTCCTTTTTAATTAGGGCACAAGCAAGATGAATCTTTTCCTTGCAAATTGATGGGAATGGTCTGCTGCCTTGGGCTTCATCTTCAACATCATCTCATCACTTCTTAAAATGAGCTATCCATTTGTAAATGCTGAGTTTTGGGGGGCATTGTCCCCACGAACTTCTTGTAAAGCATCAATAATTTCATAATTCTTCTGCCCAGGCTTCTGTATAAATTTGATGTTTATTTTTGCTTCAATTTTAGCAGAATTAGTGTTGCTTTGTTCTTTCAAACTGATGTCTTATCCTTCTTAGTGACTCAAACTAGATCCTGTTCAAATGTTATACCAAGTTAGTATGAGTGTATTTTAGTGCTAAAACAATTTTGAAATCCTTGTATAGTTTTTTCACAATATGCATTTTCCATTAACTTTTGGAAGACCCTTTGTTCAAGGCAGGGCACTTCAGTGTCCAAGTGGATGGCACAGGCATTCCATACCACAGGACTTTAGATGGGGAGCAGACAGGAGCTTCACTGTCAGGAAAGGCATCCGCGGAGAGGGTAAGGTTTAAACTGGGCTTAGAGAGTGACTAAGATTCAGATGCTCTTCAAGATAATCCCATTTAGCAAGGTCACAAGAAATGCCCAGGAAACCCACAGCACAGTCTGTGGGCTTTCTCTCCCAGATGCTAGTGGCTGGCTTCCTGGACTCTCACCTGTCCTGAGACTTGCTAGTGGGCCTGTACCCCATCTAACATGTCTGATGGTTTCTAAGAGTCTCTCTAACAATGCTCTAAAGAGCCAGGAGCGCTGCTGGCCACCAAGGCTGAACATGAAGACTGATTTCAGCACCCGGCAAGCTGGCAAATGCTGAAAACACCTGGCTAATTAGCTCGTCTGGACAGTGGGCTTTTACTGCAATGTATCCATATGCAAAGCTCAAATACTTCCAGATGCTGGGACCCACTGGGGACAGAAAATTCAAGTCAGGCTATGTTCTCAGCTGCCATTTGATATCGCAGGCACTACCACTGTGATCTGGGCTAGGGTAAGCTCCCTGAACACACCAGCAACTGAACAATAACAACAACAATAGCCATAAAATGATGAGACCAAACGTTTATATGGTGCTTCAGAGTCTACAAAGGCTTTTGTAATTTATGTCTATCAATTATGAGTTAATATCTTATTTGTAATATACATACATTATTATATGGCTTTCAAAGATTATGCTATCTTATTTGTAATAGAAACATGCCAGCAGTTATAAATCCTGGTTGACAGCTGTGGAGGGCTGGGCCTAGGGATGCCAGATGTCTCCCATATGCCCCTCCATGTGACACTTAGTCATCCTCAACGACACCTCCATCTCCAAAGCATTCCAACTCTGTGGTGTTGGCTTTGAATGGATGAAGAGAGCCTTAGATGAAGACTCAGGATCCTGTGCTCAGTTCCCCTGTGACCCTAGCTGGATTTCATTCTGTCTTAAGAAAACTAGGCTTTGGTTTTAGACAGCCCTGCATTCAAGTCCCAGCTCTGCCACTTCCTACCTGTGATCCTCAGGAAGTTATCTATCTTCTCTGAGCCAATTTCCTCCTGTGTTAAACGTGGACGATAATAGCACCTCTCTCATAAACTTGTGAAGATAATAAGATACACAGCACATATGAAGTGCTTACCATAGGGTATGACCCATACTTAGTGCTCTAAGTGCTAGTTATATTATTACTATTATTATTATAGGGAGGATAGTACAGTGTTGTTCCCTCACCTGAACCCGCAGACTACGTCAGGACCCAGGGGCGTGGGCATCCTCTCTCTTTCTGCATTAGCTCCAGTGGGTGGGACTAATGGCCCTGGGAGAAGGCACCTTTGTTGAGCAGGCAGCATTCTCTTGAGCAGCCCCGGGCTTGCAGTGACACTCTCCCCCAGTTTCCATGCCCTGGGGGGATGGTGGAGTCTTGGTCCCAAGCCATAGACCTTTACTGTCCTATACAGTAGCCACAAGCCAAATGAAGGTGAGTACTTGAATTGTGGCCAGTCTAAATGAGATGTAAGAGCAAAGTAGACTTCAAAGACTAAAGTCAAAAGAAAGGAATGTAAAAGATCTCATTAATAATTTCTGCATGCTGAAATGATAATATGTTGCATGTATTATGTTAAATAAAATGTTATTACAATGAATTTCATCTGTTTCTTTTACTTTTTTAAAAAATGTGGCCAAAAAGGAAATTACACATGTAGCTCATGTTGTATTTCTAATGAGCAGTGCTGGTCTGGAGCGTAAGCTTTATAAAGGCAGGTGTCTCTTCAGTTCACAGCTGTATCCCTGGCATCCAGAACAGCACCTGAATGAATGAGTGAGCCAGTGAGTGTGTGAGGCTGGAGGAGAGTTTACAAGAAGCTGGAGGTCCTACTTGAGCAGACAGGAACAACTCCTGGACTCCCTGAGTGAGGGTTGAAAGTAGGAATAACACAGGCTCCTTTCCAAAAAGCTCAGGGTGGGGAGACTGGGACCAGGTCAGGAGGGGAATTTGCTCAGCCAGCCACAGGTTAAAGCAAGGCAGAGCGCACAAGAGAGAATGTTTTGGGGAATTAACACAGTAGATGTTATGATTAACACAGCCTCGGCTATGCATAGATGAGGAAATGAAGGCTGAAAAGATATTAACAACTCGTCCCCAAAGAGCCAGGATTCCAACCAAGCACATCTCAAACCCGTGCTCCTTTCTACTGAATCCCTTTACCTCCACAGGCAATGTAGAGGTGCAAAAAGAAACTAGACTTGGGATTCTTTTTTAAGCATATACCCTGGTGCCACCACTGATGTCCTAATCTCGGGCAAGTCACTTGGCCTCCTTGATCCTCGGGCTCTTCCTGTCCTCATCTGTAGCGGCTAAACCACCAGATCCTGTCCATTTCATTTCTTTCTAATGGTGTGCAGAGATAGGAAATCCTATCCCGGAACGTAGTCTCAGAGGCTGAGCCCTGCGTAGCTCTCCTCCTCTCTTTTGCGCTCCAAAAGAGGCTCTCTGACTGAGATTTCTTTGCATCGCCCAAATCAATGATTAGTTTAAGGGTTCTCTTTGATTTGACTTGGTTTTAGATGCTTTTCACCAGAAGCCAAAACTGTGCAGACTCTTTCCTTGATCTTGTAATGAAATTCCCTCTGAGATATTTAATCCTAGAAACAGCCTCTGCTATACCATATTCTCTTTCAAGAAAAAAGACATCTAAATAACAAACATCCCACCATATCCAGATAAAAGTCTCAGATTGTGAATGGACTTGTCTCTCTTATATCTGCTTTCCTAGTCCTGTTGCCATCCATACCAATGAATTTCCTACATTTTGCTTATAAAAATGGAAGGCGGCCAGGCGCAGTGGCTCTTGGCTGTAATCCCAGCACTTTGGGAGGCTGAGGCTGGTGGATCAACTAAGGTCAGGAGTTCGAGACCAGCCTGGCCAACATAGTGGAAACCCATCTACACTAAAAATACAAAAAATTAGCCAGGCGTGGTAATGAGCGCCTATATTCCCACTTACTGGGGAGGCTGAGACAGGAGAATCGCTTGAACTTGAGAGGCGGAAGTTGCCGTGAGCCGAGATCGTGCCACTGCACTCCAGCCTGGGCAACAAGGGCAAAACTCTGTCTCAAAAAAAAAACGGTATTTAATACACCACCAGCCTCTTGTGCCTGCTACAAGTCTGGACGGGATCCTGATGCTATAATGTTTTCTGCTGCATTAATCCCTTAAAACATTCTTTCTCTTGTGCTCTGCTTTGCATTAACCTGTGGCCTGCTGAGTGAATTCCCCTCCTGACCTGTTCCCAGCCTCTCCACCCTGAGCTTTTTAGAAAAAAGCCTGTGTTATTCCCACTTCCAACCCTCGATCAAGAGCCTCTTACATTTTAATTTAAGCAAAGAGTATTTTAGAGCCAAAACTGACTTCTCAGAGAAGAAAATCTCACCCACTTCCACCTGGGTGAAACGCCAACACTATTTTTGACAAGAAGGGATAAAGAAAGATTTGCCAGAATCAACTGTGTCATTCTAAAGCAAGACAAAGTCGAATCATAGCGGGCAGAGCTGCTTTTCAACACAACCCCATGCAGGATGCAGAACCCACTTAATTACCCGCCTGTGGCTCAGCCACTTGTTGAATTATTATGGATTTTTAGTCCCTTCCCCCACCCACCCAGCAGAGTGGTTGACAGGCCAGCACTTTCTAGTGCTCATGGAAAGCATGAGTTTTAAATAAGCAGCACGCACCAGGACAGCAAAGCTGCTTTCTCTAAAATGATTGCATGCGGAATTCCAAAGCCATGCAAATTCACCTGGTGGTTCTATTCAGAGTGACTCCTAGGACAAGGTGCTGTGTTAGGAACAGGGTTAAAAAGTAATTGAGGCCAGGCACGATGACTCACACCTGCAATCCCAGCACATTGGGAGGCCGAGGCAGGAGGATTACTTGAGCCCAGCAGTTTGAGACCAGCCTGGGCAATATAGCGAGACCCCGTCTCTACAAAAAAAAATGCAATAAAAAAAAAATTAAATTAAAAAAATAAATTAAAAAAAAGAGAGAGAGAAAAAAAAGAAAGACATAGCTGAGTACAGCGGCACATGCCTGTAGTCCTAGCTACTTGGGAGAATCTCTTGAGCCTAGGAGTTTGAGGCTGTGGTGAGCTATGATCACACCACTGCACTCTATCCAGTCTGGGCAACAGAATCTCAACCCTGTCTCAAAAAAAAAAAAAAGTGAATGAAATGTTATTCTTATCCTCAAACAGCTTATAGTCTAATGGAGATAAATGTATGTGAAAAACTAAAATGTAAGACAGAGTGAGAAAAGGGCAATAAAAAAAGACATGTACAATGGAAAGACTAGAAGGAAATATACCACAATATCAATGGTGGTTATCTCGTTTATTGGGTTTATGAGTGATTTTTATTATCTTCTTTACTGTTTCCTGTATCCTCTGTTTAGGTTAACCCCCAGGGCTGTTAGGGGTGGGAGGGAGATGGAAGCAGTCCAGCATGGTTTGGAAAAATTCCATAGGGGAATTTATGGACTCATGTCCATAGGGGACAGAGTGTATTGGCACAAGGACAGAGTAAGAGACTGAACGGGAGGGCTAGAGAGTCTTGAATGCCACGCCAAATTGACTCAGTTGCTCACTATCTGTGTTTCCATGGCCTTTTGTGATTGTTGCTGATGCATCACTCACCACACTGGATTAGACTTGTTCGTGTACACATCTACCCTCCTACATTTTTAGCTCCCTGAGGTCAGGGATCATGGCTCATTCGTTCTGTAACCATACTACCCAGCACAATGACTAGCACATAATAGGAGTCAATAAAACCTTCTTGGATGTATTGGATCCCGATAGGGTTATTCCTTATTTTTCAGGTGATAAGGCGTCATCCAGCATTCCAGGACTTGACACATTTTAGGGAGTTCATATGGAATATAAACCAGGCTCTATGCTGGGAACTTTAGTTGTCTTAATTGATCCTGCCTATAACCCTCATTGTCCACGCTCATTTACACATCAGGTTCAGAAAGTTTAGGTAACTTGCCTAAGGTCATACAGTCTGAAGACAGTGTGGGAGCTAAAGTCAAACAGAAGGAAGTAAGGAGACTAGACCCGTGAGAGGCTGTGGGGACCTGGAATGGCACAGCCACTCAGAGAATGAAGTGTGGAGTGAGGCTGGTGTTTGGGGGACAGCTTGGAGGTAGCACTTACAGCTGAGGGCTGATGAGTTCCTTAGCTCCTACATCAAGCACATTTACATTTCTGATGTTAGCACAGGACACACAGCACCAACAGAGACTCATCCTTGCCTTATTAGAACAGCTACCAGGTAGAGGACTTGTGCAAAGGGCCCCCATCCATGCTGTGAATAGTCTCCCTCCATTCTCTTATCCACTGGCTTTTTTAATGAAACTCCTATACCCAGACGTTTTCACGAAAATGTTGATACAACTGCCTCTGACCACAAATGTGAATCAATTTCCCTAGACTAAACAAAAACAGAACTGGGAATCGGAAATGTTTTCTCATCCCAGCTTAGTCACTGACTAAATAGGTACTCTTCATCTATTTCCTTTTCTTTTCTGGGTCTCAGTTCCCTTATCTGTGGATTGATTGGGCTGGACCAGATGATCTTTAAGATCCTCCAGACTACGTCTAAGACTGTATATTCTCAGGGACTTTGCACTCCTCCTTAGCATTTACACCCACTGTAATTAAACAATTCCTGGTGCAACTAGTGAACATCTATCACTCCTGCTGGACTGTGAGCTCCCTGAGGCCAGGGACTGTCTGCCTTGTTCCCAGTAATACTTGCAGCCTTGACTAGAGTGCTGAGCACGGAGCAGCATACCATGTCTGCAGCACAGACACACGGCTGGTCCCTGGCATGCCCTTTCTCTGGGCTGGAGCTATGAGTGGACAGCAACCAGCCTTAGGCCTTCTCACCATGACAGGGCTTTTCTAATGGTACTTGCTCTCTGGAGGACATTGTTTCTCTCCATGGTTCAAGTGGCCACTTTGTGTCAGATTGATCCACCCTTCCAGCCAACCCTGGAAGAATCTTTTGGATTTTCTGATACATAGGAGGAGGTCAGCAGTGGTGGTGGGGGGAGTTGAAACTGTGTGTGTATTTGCATTCAAAATACCCTACTGCTCAGTTGGAAGCATTTTCACAGGTCCTCTGACTTGGTGGCACGGAGAGACTAAGGCCTCCCAGCTGAGTGCCCGGTGAGACTTAGCAACTCCGGCCATGGTCCATCCTGCTCCCTAACCTCCCTGGCCCCACATCTCCCTAGCTCACATTCAGGTGAGCCCCACATCTCACTTGAAGTTGCCAGGCCTTTCTCCCTCAAGCCCATAGTGGGCAAGGATGGTGGGGTTCTTGTAGGCAGGAGGACGCCTGCAATGACCTCCACCAGGGCCTCCTATCCAGGGGATCCCAAAGCTGCTCCTTGGGGCCAAGAAGTGCATTTGGGCTTGTATTTACCGTTCTGCCGCATCTCTCTCAACATTAAATCAGTGGCCACTGACCTCACAGTGTCAGTCACATGGCAGTGTCCATAGAAGGAAGAGACCTCCTTCCTTTAAAGATGTTTGCTTCCAGAAAATGAAATGAAGATGTTCCTATGCCCTTCCTTCGTTTCTAGGACAATGGGTAATGTCAAATCCCCAACAGAGCTGACAACCAAAGACTAAGAATAACCACACATCAGTTGTTCCTCTCTGTTTCCTCTTCTCTCTCCTTCCAACTCAGGCCCCCACCACCCAGCCCCAGCGCTCAGTGTATCTCAGTCTCTCGATTCTTCTTGTGAGGTGGCATTTAATTGCTTCTTCTCTACCCTTAAGGCAAGATTATACCCAGGGTGACCTCTCTGCTCCCAGGCCGTTGACCCTTTCTCAGTTCACTGTTTGAAACAACGCCTGGGAAATGCACGCACTGGACCCAGTAATGAGATTAGTGAGTTCTCATACAAGCACTCTCACACCCTCTCAGCTCCTGCTGAGCCAGCCGGAAAAGTCAGTGAGGACTCTGCTTTCATGGGCATTGTTAATGAAAGTTTCGCTTGCTTAAGTTTGCAGAAAGTAGGGCATGGATCTGCGCTTCATCATGCAGTGTCCCGCGAGATGCCTCCCCAAGGTAGCTGGCTGGTTATTAACTAAGCACAGCTAGCATTGCGTGTGCTTTGAGGCTGGCTGCTCTCATTCCAGCCTGGTGGTCTGAGGATAGGAGACAATAGTCCCTTAGCAGAAGTTTGTCAGAAGTGATGTGACTTAGTTTAGGTATCTGCAGGTGGGACTGACCTCTAAGACATTGGCAGGGCCATCCAATGATGTCCACAATATTACCCAGACCTGCTGGGGCTACAAAACAAATAGCTTTGCTGGCATTCATAAAGCCACCACTGTAAGGTGGAACCGCTGGTGTAGGGGAGGGGCCGAGTGCAGCCAGGAGGGAGACACCCTTATACTCATTATGGGTAAGAGAACACTAAGCACCTCACCCTTCACTGGTTCTCGCTGCTGTGGAATGGAGTGTGAACTTGCTTCCTGGGCTGCTTGGGCTTTTTTGGTCTAAGGAGGTGCAGCAAGCACTATTTTCCTAAATAGGACAGGACAGAATGCAGAAAAAAAATGGAGAGGAATTCATCTTTCCGAGGAAAAGGAAATGTTCTCTGGTGGTTTCTCTGCAGAATTAGTGCCCGCTCCCCTTGGACAGTCTCTGTTCTATAATAGTCATCCTGCCTCGGACTTTCCCTCCAGCCAAGCCTCCCTGCATTCACTCACTTCGCTTCCATATGAGAAAGGTTCCCTATGTCTCTTTCATCTCACCAAATCTCCTCTACCCCTTAGGCAGGGTATTAGTCTATAAGGGTTGCCAACAAATTATCAAAAACCAGGTGTCTTAAAGCAACGAGTTTCTTCTTTCACGGTTCTGGAGGCCAGAAGTCCTAAATCAAGGTGACTGCCAGGCTGTGCCCCCTCTGAAGGCTCCTGGAGAGAATCTGCTCCTCGCTTCTTCCGGCCCTGGTACCTCCAGGTGTGCCTTGGCTCAAGGCTGTATTACTCTAACTCTGCCTCTGTCCTTACTTGGCCTTCTCCTCTCTGTGTCTCTCCTCTGTGTGTCTCTTTAAGAAGACACTTGTCACTGAATTGAGGGCCCACCCAGGTAACCCAGGATGATCTCATCTCAAGATCTGTAATTTAGTTACATCTGCAAAGACTCCTTTTTTCCAAATAAGGTCATATTCACCAGTTCTGGCATTTAGGACATGGGCCTATCTTTTTACCATTCACCCCTCTGCACACACTAATTCTCAACTCTCAGAATACATCAGCTCATCTGGGGAGATTTTTAAACACTCCAGATGTGTGGGCTTCACTCCAGAAATGTGTTTTCACATGGTCCTGGATGGGAAATTAAACAAGTATTTTCTTTTCTTAATTCCCCAGTTTCTCAAGTGCAGCCAGGATGGTGGGTCAGGGGTGAGGAGAGCCACATCTCCAGGACAGTGCTTCACTGAAGAAGACATTATCAATAAATCACACCAGCCTGCACTGATCACTTTCCCCTCCAGGATTTCTTTTTTCTGACTGAGTCATGAATCAGGCTGTCATCTATTGTGCTGTAAATTTTGCACAAAGAATGTCAGAGACTCTGGAGATCATTTAATCCAGTCATGCCCCACCCTAACCAATCAATGCCCCATTATTATAGCACATATTTAGAAAAACCCTCTTTACTACCTGAAATAAAATTCCTAGAAAAGTCAGTCGACTCAAATGCATAACGTAGCCCTAATTGTAATAAAAGGAGAAAAAGGAAATGCGATAAAAATATTATATATATATATGGTACACTTGGCATGTCAACCTGTGCAGGAGCCATGCTAACCTTCTCTGTATTATTCCAATTTTGGTATACGTGCTGCCAAAGTGAGCACAGAAATGCAATTCTTAATAACATAATACGTCTTTCAATACGTAAGTGCTCATGCGAGACTGCACTGGAACACGTAATGGAGTAGTCAGTGCTTCCACCTACCTATCATGGGTAAGTTTAGATTTAACAGCAGACAAATAGAAGCCACTTCATATAAGAAGTACAAGGAAATAAAAGAGCAAAGGGATATAGGAGGACACTAGAAGAAAAAAGTGTTACAATGAGAAAGAAGAACCCCCATTCTTGGCCGTATATGACAACAGGAAGAAGGAAATAACCTTCCCTGAGGTTCAAATAACAAGCCAGATCAAACTACAGATGTGCCAGCAGAGAAAACAAGGAAGCACAGGATCCTGTCTCGTGAGCTCACTTACATGTAAGGGTAGTGTCATGATCGTTTACTATGCTGTGACATGGGGCAGGATAGTGACCAAGCGTCACAGAAAACATGTTTGCATTCTGGAAATCTCACCATGTGGAGGCATATATTCAGTCTTTAACATTTAAAAAAAAAAGGCATCCAGGCATGGTGGCTCACGCCTGTAATCCCAGCACTTTAGGAGGCTGAGGCAGGCAGATCACTAGGTCAAGAGTTCGAGACCATCATGGCCAACATGGTGAAATCTCGTCTCCACTAAAAATACAAAAATTATCTGGGCATGGTGGTGCATGCCTGTAGTCCCTGCTACTCGGGAGGCTGAGGCAGGAGAATCACTTGAACCTGGGAGGTGGAGGTTGCAGTGAGCCGAGATTGCGCCACTGCACTCCAGCTTGGTGACAGAGCAAGACTCTGTTTAAAAAAAAAAAAAGCCTTTAAAATGACATCCTTTTAGTATAGGCAGTGAGAAGAGAAAGATGGATTGGGAAAAGTTGTCTGGTAGATCTTGAAGGAGAATATCAGAGTAAGAGGGAAGAACAAAAGGCAACCCCCAAGAAATAACCATGATAGCTAATTTCTGCAAGACATTTCTTATCATTGTACTACAAATATAAACATATGTGATAAGAATGTTAAGTACTTTTAAAGAAGCTTTTATAAACAAGTTTGAGGTGCCTCTGCTAATTTAAAATAGTTTCTAGTTCTATATCTGTTAGATGCAGTCTCAAATTTCCCGTTACAGACCTGCACATGGGCTCCCTGCTTTGCACTAACTGCATATTGCACTGTGCCCTTTTCAGTTAAATGTATATTTGGAAATGCTGTAATCTAGACAGGATGCATGAAACAGGGAAATAGTTTCATCATTTCAAGGTTTTTGTCTTTATTCTATTTAGGCTTCTCTTCCTAAAACAACCGTTTTTCAAATCCTGGGCTTTTGACTTAACTTCTCTGAAAGTGTGTGAAGCATTACTCTAGGGGATAGCATTGACCCCATTAGAAACACTCATCAAACAGGGGTTGTAAAACCACCTATTGCATACTATGTTCATTATTTGAGTGATGGGTGAATTAGAAGCCCAAACCTCGGCATTATGCAATATACTCAAGTAACAGACTTGGCATGTGTACCTCCTAAATCTAAAAATAAAAAAATAAGGAATACTGATCAAATATAACCTCATTCATTCCTGTCATGAGGAAACAGGCCCAAGAGGGTAGGTCAACTGTAAATTTTGCTCCCCTTCCTGTCACTAAGTCCCTTGAGGACAAGGAGGATACGGAATGGTGCTGTTGTGCCTGCACACAGCTGCCAGCACAGAGAAGCACACATATCGATCTGTGGCCCTGGATGTGTCTGCTGTCTGTATTCCACCAGGACTCTGGATTCTCCTTTTCAACCTGAAAACAACTCATTTCTAATTACTCTTCCATAGGAAACACAGGCAACAGATCCCCAGAAGTCACTTGGGACTGAGTTTCAACACTTTTGTTTTGCACAATTTCAGCATTCTCACCAGCTGCAGCTGAAGACCATAGCATTTCAATGAAAAGCAACTGGCTCCCTCCCCATCCCCTCTGCCCGTAGGCTGCTGTGGTTAGCACTGCACTCAGAGACAGAATAAATAAGAAGCAAAAGCCCCTGTTCTAAGATAACCACAGAAATGACAGATGCTGTTGCAGGCAAACTTGGGGGAGAAGAGAGATAAACAGCAACAATAAAAACCCAACAAAGCATGGTGACAAGAAGCCTAGGTGGGCAAGTCCTCTTGCTCAGGTGTGATGTCAGAGATCATATGGAACGTGCCCTCTTGGTCCCACCCTCCCCTCACCCCTGAACTCTTCCTCTTCCAGCTGATTGGGTTTAGAACTCCTTCAGCAGGGAAGAAGACTTTGCCCTGCTGGAAGAACCCTAACTTCCAGAGTGACTGCCCCTTTGGGAGACCTGCAGCCCCAGCTTACAGGATGAACAAATGGCCAGGAATGAGAAAAGCTGCAGTGAAGTGGCAAAGGGAGGAGGTTTCCTTCGGCCCACCTTTCAACCCCGAGCGAGCTCCAGAGAGCTGTCAGCTGTGGTCACGTTCATCCTGGGGTGCGGGCAGAAGGATGGCTCAATACCTTAGCTCGTAGCCACCACTTCCGGGCTCCACTTCCTTCCTTCATCAAGTAGTGTAAAATCATGAGGACCCAAGACAGCTGGAAGCCACCCACCTTGTTGTCCATGGTTGCTACATGGCGTATTTGTCTCTTTTATCACATCCTAGACACAACCTGACACAGCCAAGTCACCAATACCACATATACCTGGTGGCACTGCAGCTTTCTGGTGATCTGTGTGAACTAGCCTTCAGGCCAGGGTTCTCACTCACACTGAGCACACTGCCTGCCATTCAGAAGTTGCTCAATACATGTTTGTGGACTGAAAGAGCAAAAAGATCAGGGGAGCCAATTCCTCTCTACAAAATGGGAAAAGCCATCAAGGAACAGCCGTCACGTTAGTTAGGAGACCACATACGTATTGCCACCCACCTTCTTTGCAGCATGTTCCCATCTCACCCATTTTCAGAGCTACTCTTATCTTTGTCATGACCATCATCTCCGTGGCATCAGTGATGACGAACTTAAAAGGTGAGAGGCGTCATTGTAAACCACACCTTTTTAAAAAAGACTTTGGAAGCAGCCTGATAGATTGGCTAAAATGTCAGGTTGTAGAAACAGAAAAACCTGGGTTCAGATCCTAGTTCTTCTGTGTACGAGTTATGAGTCTTGGTGAAGCCACTTCACTCTGCTACTGTTCCCTTGTCTAGAAAAGGGAGGTAGTGCTACCACTGTCTCAGGGTCAGTGGGGTGGTGGTCTGCTGAAACAATCCATGCAATAGAACAATACTTCTGACTGTCTTGTATTTCATTTTTACTGCTGATCTCCATACAGCTACTCAGACAGTACGCTAAAGCAAGAAGACAGCAGAGTTCTTTCCCTTCCACTTTTCAGCTCCTGAGATGAAGGCATGGACATAGCAAGGCAGGGGCTGCAACCTCAAGTATATAGAAGAGTAACAGAAATGGGCCTAGTGATCAGGGGCCGATGAAGCAGAATCGCTTTCACATCGAGTCTGACCTCTTCCCTCTGCTGGAAAAAGACGGTCTCCTTGGCTCTCAGTTACCCCCTTGAAGAGACATGAGTACGTGAGTGGTTTCCCTTCCTCCTTCATCTCCTATGAGAGAAAGAGCACAGTGTTCCTAGATGACAGTCAACACTCAGGCTGAACACAAAAGGGTCAGCGAGAGGTGGTGGGGAAGATGCCGGGGCGGGACAGAGAGATCTCTTTAAAAGGACAGCTGCTACCCAACCCAACCAGGCGTCCACATATTAGAACCAGGTGTTTCCAGTTCTTTTGATAATCAAAGATTCTTCAGAATTGCAAAATGTTACACATGTTCAGGGTCAACATAAAATGTCAGGTGAATTTTGTGCAATGTTTCTTGTAATGTTAACAGCAAATGACTAAAAACAACCTGTGTCCATCAATAGGGGATTGTTAAACTATTGTAAATCCATACAGTGGGATAGTACGCCCCTGAAAAAAAGGATGAGGATGCTTTCCACTCACTGATAAGAAAAGATCCTCAAGAAAAATTAGGTGAAAAAAGCAAAGTTAAAAGTAGTGTGTATAGTCTGCTGTAATGATGTAAGAAATAGAGGGATGGAGGCAGATATATATTTGTACTAACTTTTATCTGCAAAAAGAAATCCTGTAAGGTTGTATAGGAAATTAATAAAAATGGTTACAGCAGAGGGCAGGGCAGGACCGGCCAATGGAGGCAGGAATAAGATTTCACTGGCTATCTTTCTGTAGTGCTTTAATTTTTGAACTGCACGAATGTATTGCTTATTTGAAAAATGGTACAAAAACACGGTGTACACCAGCTACTGGGAAGAAAACATCTCCAGGCTACAAACGCCTGCAGGCTTCTGGGCTGCAACATTTGCACTAAGGGCTCCGAAACTGGAGAGGCAGAAAAGTTGGCAGCATTGGATCCAAGCTTTAGGTTTGAAGACAAGTAGGTTGTTCAGTATCTGGTGTCGGGAACCCTCTCTGGATTGCCTAGCAATGAGCTAGTCGGGCCCAGCAGCCCCTACCGCCTCCAGGGGGAAAGTGATGCACTCCAGCTTATACGGGAGAGGCTGCTCCAAAACTCAACTTCCCAGGAAACTGAGGAGCCCCAAGGTCACCAGGTGCTGCTGGGCAGATGGAATTTCCTGGCATTCCTCAACCATTAAGGTTGCCCGGAACCCCAGTAGTCTGTTCCCCTCTGTCAAGGCTCTGCCTCACTTGTCCCATACAAAGGAGAGTGACAGGTAGGTGCAGTTCCTCCTCTGGAGCACAGCATCCAGTGTGTCCAGCTGGGCCCCAGCTCAGCACACTTCCCTAGAGAATACTGAGAACAGAGGACATGCTCCCCTGCTGACACTGCTGCCAGTCACTTTCAGGCAGCACCACGGAATGCTGTTCATATTCACCCCGGCCCTTTGTATGTCCCTGGTCCTGTTGCTGTGGACGAACTCACTTAGTGTCATGGCTTGAACTGTGATCTCCAAAATCAGATAAATTGAAGCCCTAACCCCCAGTACCTCAGAATGTAACCTTTTTGGAAACAGGGTTGCTGAAGATGCAATGAGTTAAGATGAGGTCATATGGGAATAGGGTGGTTCCTAGTCCGAGATGGCTGGTGCCTCATAAAAATGGGAAAATTTGAAGACACCCACACACATGGGGAGAATGCCATGTGATGATGAAGGCAGAGACTGGAGTGACACCACTGCAAGCCAAGGAAGACCAAAGTCGGCTGGCAAACCATCAAAGCCAGGGCGAGGCAAGGAGGGGCCTCCTATATACCACAGAGAGATCATGGCCCTGCTGACACCTTGGTTGCAGACCTCTACCCTCTAAAACTGAGAGAGCTGACATTTCTGTTAATCACCTAGTTGGTGGCACTTTGTTATGGCAGTCCTAGGAAACTCATAAACCCAGCAACCTCAGGCCAACTCAGGTGGCAAAGGTACCTGCCACTGCTCCTCCTCAGCAGGTGCCTAACAGATAAGGGTGACAACTCTGCTCCCATGAATGAAGATTCTAGGACCTGGCCTGGTCAAGTTTATTATGTCAGAACGCATCAAATACTCAACCAATAAACAGTACTCAACCTTGTGAAGAATGCAAGAGAAATAAAACATTCCATTACTGTCCTGAAGGGGTTGACAATCTGATAGAAGATTCAAGAAAAACAGATGTAATAATGGCCAAATTAGCATTATCTTCCCACAGCCCTCACCCATGACCAGCAGATGTCATGGAGGTCACTCCTAACTAAGTTGCACTGTGCTCCCAGCTGGATTCAACTTTTTACTGCATCTCATCTTGCTGCTCCCTGCATGTGTCTGGAAGAACTGCTTTTCCAGCTCTTCAGGACATTCTTTAGGATGTCAGGCTATTAGACAATTTCTAGAAGCTGTCGCCACTGCTCCTGGCATGCAGCCCACACTTCTTGCTCATTCATATTCACCCCGGCCCTTTGTATGCCCCTGGTCCTGTCACTGTGAATGAACTCACTCAGTGTCACGGCTTGAACTGTGATCTCCAAAATAAGCTACATTGAAGCCCTAACTCCCAGTACCTCAGAATGTTACCTTTTTGGTTACACAACCATGAGAGGGAAGCCTGAGACACCCACTCCTGGCCAGAGTTGTCTGTCACCCCTGGCGAAGTTCTTCCCATCAGTTTCTTATCAGTGCTTTTGTCCCAGTCAGAGCAGCAGACTCTGTGGGGTGTGCAGCCTATTCTGCAGCTCTCAATGAATCTGACAAGACAAACACATGAGATCCGGGTGGTCTGAGAGTCCACTTTGTTGAACTGACAGTTTTCTAGCCAGGGGCAGCTACAGAAAATCAGAAACCTTCGGCAGAAATGCTGTTTTCTTTATCCTCATTCAGAACATGTGTTTGTTTGGCCCAGCCTTCTCGCACGCGGCTGCTCCCAGGACCCCCTACATCTGGGACCTCTGATTCTTACCATCAGCAAGGCTCGTGTCCAGCCACACGCCTGGCAGGAGAGTAGGCAGCACACCTTGGCTGAATTTTGCTGGCACACCTGCTGGATCCCAGCGCTCTAGACTCTGGCTCCCGCAGGGTTTCGGTTCCGCTGCGCACCCAGTGGAGGCTTTGTCTGGGCTCACGGAGGAAGGCAAGCTGCTGCTGCCCCACCCTTGACAGACAGCCCGATGACCCCGCGTGGCTCTGTGCCAGGCTCCTGAAGGGCAGCTGTGGTCAGGGTATGACCTGCAGGTAGAACAGAGAGAGGAAAACGTTCCTCACTTTGACTTCAAGCAATTCACTTTAGATTATCTGGGTGGGCTTTGAGGCAGACGCTGTTGCTGGCTTAAGCAGCATCCATTTATTCTTTCCTCCTTTCTAGCAGAGTTCCAGTTCTGTTCACTCGGGACAGTGACCTGCCACCCCCGGTGAAGTCACTCCCATCAGTTTCTTTTTTTTGAGATGGAGTCTTGCTCTGTCCCCAGGCTGGAGTGCAGCGGCACAATCTCGGCTCACTTCAACCTCCACCTCCTGAGTTCAAGCGATTCCTCTGCCTCAGCCTCCTGCTTGCTGGGACTACAGGCGCACGCCACCACACCCTGCTAATTTTTTGTATTTTATTAGAGACAGGGTTTCACCATGTTGGCCAGGATGATCTTGATCTCCTGACCTCGTGATCCACCCACCTCGGCCTCCCAAAGTGCTAGGATTATAGGCGTGAGCCACCGCACCTGGCCCATTAGTTTCTTATCAGCTCTCTTGTCCCAGTCAGAGCAGCAGACCCTGTGGGGCGTTGAGCCTATATTCTGCAGCTCTCAATGAATCTGACAAGCAAAACACATGAGATCCAGGTGGTCTGAGAGTCCAAGGGTAGCAGCTCAGAGGCCTTATCCAGCCAAAACAATGCAGGCTCCTTGCCAGTGGATAGGCTGGGGTGGCCTCTACCCTGCCTCTGGTTGTTAAGACCTGAGAGGAGTCGTGCTAGGGGTGCTCGGGGAAGTGTTTGCCTGGCTCTTTCCTTCTATTGGATGTTGTACCATCTAATGTGTTGATTAGAATTTCTGTAGCCACTTTATAACCATGAGAGGGAAGCCTGAGACAGAACAGAAAAAATGAACCCAGGCCCTTGATGATATGGTTGACCACTGGATCAGTCAACACCAACGTCACCCTTCCTCCAGACTTCTTATTACACACGTAATAAATATCCTTGTTTCAATCCATTGAGTTGTGGGTTTTTACTACTTGCGGCTAAGATTATCCTAAGTGAGGTGCACTGAGATGTTCCTGAGACCACAAGACCACATTCTTGAATCCAGTCCCACTATCCTTACTACAACATTCCCACTTTCAGAACCCATACACACATACACACACACACACACACACACACACACACACTTTTCTCTCCATCTTTTCTTGGTATTCAGTCCTTTTCTCAGACTGGACACATTTCGCCATATTTTCAATAAATTCTGTTACATATGGCAATTCCATCATTTAATTAAGAAACTTTTTTTTACCCCCACTGATGTACTAGACACTTTGCTGGGCTGCTGGGACTCAAGATGGAAGTCAAGGACTAAAAACTGAAAGTGGTATGGAAGTTCCTCAAAAAACTAAAAATAGAACTACCATATGATCCAGCAATCCCACTTCTAGGTATATGTCTGAAGGAAACATGATCAGTAGCTCAAAGAGACCTCATACACCCATGCTCACAGCAGCGGTATTCATAATCACCAAGACATGGAAACAACCTAAGTGTCCATCAACAGACAAATGGACAAGAAGACTATGGGATGTGTGCGTGTGTGTGTGTGCATATACATAATAGAGTATAATTTATCCATAAAAAGAAGGAAATCTAATATTTGTGACAACATGGGTCAACCTTGAACCTTGAGAGCATTATGCTAAGTGAGGTAAGCCAACAGAGAAAGACAAATTTATGATCATATATGTGGAATCTAAACAATTGAACTCAGAGAAACAGAGAGAAGAATGGTGGTTGCAAGGGGCTGTAGGTGGGGGAATGGGGAAATATTGGTCCAAGGGTACAACATTGCAGTTACAACGTAGATAAGTTGGTAAGTTCTAGAGATCTAACGTACAGCATGATGACTTGAGTTAATACTGTATTGTATACTTGAAATTTGCTAAGAAGGTAGATTTTAAATGCTCCTATCACACACATAAAAAATGGTAACTAGGCGGGATGATGAATGTGTTAACTAACGTTATTAAAAAAAATTTTCTTTTCGAATTCTATGTTAACCAACTTGATTGAGGTATCATTTCATAATACACACATATATCAAATCATCATGCTGTACACCTTAAATTTACAGAATTTTATCTTTCAGTTACACCTCAATAAAGCTGGAAGAAAATGAAGCCTTGCAGAGATACAGCAGGTGAGCCCCACTCCTGGAAAAGAGGTGAGTGCAGGGTGGCAAATGCTAGGACAGGGTGCACGCAGGCCTGTGTGGGCACAAAGAGTGCAGGGAGACCAGGGGCTGGGAGAGTGTTAGCAAAACGCTCCCCAGAAAAGAAATGAATTCTTGAAGTGAGATGAGGAAACTGCAAACAATAAAGAGAAGGAGGCAAACATTCACAACCGAATATGTAATAATACAAATAACAATTGACAATAGTGGCCACTGGCAGTTCCTGATACTTACAGTGAACCAGGCGGTGTTTGAAAGTTTTCTGGGTACTACTCATTTAATACTCCTCTAAAGCCTGTAAGGATTACAGGATTAGCCCCCTTTTATGGGTAAGTAAACTGAGGCATGGAGAGGTTAAGTGATACAGGAAGTGCATAGCAGAAGCAGGATTTGGACCCAGGTAGTGAAGCTCCCAGGCTCACATGCTTTATAGGCTACACTGGTAGTTCTCACAGTGGCCACCAGAAGAGAAGCCCCTGCAGCTCCTGGAAACTTGTTACCAATTCAGATCTTGGGCCTCATCTCAGACCCACAGAGTTAGAACCTCTGCGAGTGAGGCCCAGCATGCCACATTTTTACAGCAGGCCTTCCTTGTGACTCTGATGTTTGAGAACCCTTCTTGACACTATAAGCCTGTACTAAGAAGGAATGGCATGCCCAGAGGACCGTGAATGCTGCAAAGAGGAGCAAAAGCCAGAGGGAAAGACAAGTAAGCTGTGAAGAAGCTTACACTCATCTTCAGGAGGATGGGCTTTACTATATGGGCATGAGGTAGAAAGGTGTGTGGTGAGGGATGGAGGTGGCTTGATCGGGCTTTGTTCTCTGTAACAAGATCTCAGACATGAGTGCTAGTAACAGACTAGAGGGAGAAGAAGATGGAAGAAGGGAGCCCAGGTAAGAGGCTGATTCCATGACCCCAACAAGTACAGAAAGAGGAGGGATAGGTACAGATCCAAGAGACAGAGTGTGATGACAGTTGAACATAGGTACTGAGCTGGCAGAGGTGTCTAGGATGATTCTATGACATCTAGCTTCAGAGGTTAGGTAGATGGTGACATTATTTAGCCAGATTGGAAATGCTAGAGGCAGAACAAGTTTGGCAAGGAAGAGAATTGGTTCCACTTGGAAATGTTAAGTTTGGGGCGTCCCTGGGACATCAGGGTGGAGGCATTTAGGACACAGTGGGAGAAATATCTGGTGCTCAGGAGTGGGGACGGGGCTGGACATAGAGGCATGGGATCCGCCAGTTTAAATATATGAGGGTTGAAGTCACAGACATAATTAAGGCTGCTCACAGACTGTGCAGAGGGAGCAGGGGAAACTGAGGGCTGGAATAATGCAGGACACTGACATTTAAGGGACACTCAGAGCAAGTCAGCGAAGGAGGCTCCAGTGCTTAGAGAGAATGCAAAGGAAATAATGTTGCCTCAAACCAAAGGATGAGAAAAGATGGAGAACATTTAAAGAACTAGAGGTTGACAGCACATTCAAATGTTGTAGACATGTCAGACATTCCAGGGAAGAAACCCTGGACTTACCAATGAGAAGGTCACAGGTGAATACAGTCATAGCAGTCCCAGGGGAGGAATGAAAGCAGAAGCCAGATTCATTCCTAGATGCCTTGTCCAATAAGCAACAGCTACCAAGTGCCAAGCTTTCTGCTTTTTGCTGGGATAGGGTAATGAACTCAGCCCTTACCAGGTAGTGGAGAGGGGAGAAAGTGGACAGAAATTACAACAATAATTACGGGATCACAACTGGGGTAAGTGCTCTGATGAAGACATGAAGACATACAAAGGGCTTGCTATAGGGAGCCTAGAGCAACAAGACCAGCCCAGAAAATGAGAGAAAGGAAATTACATTTATGTTGGGTCCACGGGGTGAATAGGAACCACCCAAGGACGGGCATGGGGGATTGGTCAGAGTGGTGGGAAAAACTATAGGGAAAAGATGTAAACCTTCTGAAAAGTCGGAAGGTTCTGCAGAGCCCTGGGGAGAAGAGCCGAAGGCAGCTGTTCTATAACCCTGAGGCAGAGGGGCAAGGAGTAGGTACAAGGGAGTGTAGGGGAATTTATCGTAAACAGGCTTGTTTACTTACCTTGACCAGGAACAGACCTTTGATCATCTGTGCCTGTGAAGTTCCCTGAAAGGGGAATGGTAAGTGTTAATTACCTATAGGTTGTGTTTGCTCCAGGTTTTTGGCATTGTGCCTGCACTGAATGAAGGCAAGCAGCTTCTCGGGGTTGCTCTCTGGCCACTAGAGCCAGGCGGTGGCCTAGCTGCTCTTTTTTTTTTTTTTTTTTTTTTT
>PVKP010019648.1:0-42087 GCA_004027715.1 Plecturocebus donacophilus | reverse complement strand
TCTCTGCGCCCTCACCGCGAGCCACAATCCCGAGCTGCTGTTACGTGGCCATTTTGGATCTCTCTCCGCCCGGTGATGAAGTTTTTCAGTTTCTTAGTTATCCTTTGGTGGACGCCCGTTCCCCTCAGAGCCAGACATTCCCGGGTTCGCTGTGCTTGCTGTGAAACTCTGTCCTCAGTTGCTTCCAATTGCTGTTTTCCTTGTGGGGATGGGACCAGCTGAGCCCGTCCGTCCCGTATACTGCGCACAGGGAAGCGCCGCACCGGGCACCGGCAAAAGAGCTGCGCCGGCCAAAAGAGTCACGCTGGCGACCCGTGTGGTTTCTCTACCAGGACTCTCCCGGTCTGTGGGCAACAAAAATTCGTCGGAAAGTGCGGCGTCCACTCGTTCTCTGTGCTTTCACTGGGAGCTACATTCCTGAGCTGTTGCTAATCGGCCATCTTGGATCTCTCCCCCTCAATTGTCTCATTAATCAATACATTTTGCATAAGATATTTATTTTACTTTTTTGAACAAATATAACTCAAGTATTTCACATAATCATGGGAACAATGGGGCTATGACAGTTTAACGCCATTTTGCAAAGCCATAATTTTGCTCAGGCTCAGATGAGTCAAATTTGCATGGTTGTTTTCTTGACTTCTTAATCGTAGACCATCTCTGAGACCAGTAACCACATACCAGAGTTTCACATGCAGCTGTAGAGTTTTACTAGCTTCCACCTGAAAATCCTCCTTGTACCAATTTCCACTAAATGCTCCAGGCCTGAGAACAAAGAGCCTCAGGAATGGACGGTAGACACAGAGTCTACCTGGATATGTATTTCCTTCACTTTTGCACTCATCTCACCTGAGCAGAATCACATGGTACAAAGATTCTCTTATGTGGATTTATGAGGACTGGATGACCACAGTTACGTGTTTTGTGAACTAGGCTTTTTAATTATTCTTGATTTCCATAAAGAATGTGATTTCAGAGACAGAAATCAAAAGAGAAATGAAGTGAAATCTGTCAACCTACACAAGGTTGACAGATGCACCAAGGAAGCCAGAGAAACTGTTTCAACTAAAAGTCACTGATCTAAGAGTCCACTGCATCGATCGGACTCAGAAACCTACCGTTTTTCCATTAGACCCCACTGCCTCTATTTTTACCAGTAGGAAGTAGAATCCTTTCCTTAAAGATGTGAAAAGTATGTAGGGGAAAAAACATGTGATTTTTAGGAGCTGCTTTATTGAGAATTAAGACAAAGAAAATAGTTTGTCTGTAATTGAATACATAATAGTATGAGTATTGTATTTGATTGAAAATAACATCAATCTCTACATAAGTGGCATAAATATGTGGAGGAGTTCTGTCTTCTCATCAGATGAGGCAGTTTCTGGCTGTTGATGTGGCTCAATGTTGCCATCAAGAGGCTAGTATTCTACTTTCTTTAGCCTCAATCACTATCAACGTGTGATATTTTGTCCTCATGATCACAAAATGGCTCCTCTGTCTCCAGACATCACAGCTATATTCCAAGAAAGAAAAAGAGTAGTATATTAAAAAAAAAAGTCTTTACTCAAAAGGGTTTTTGGGTTTTGTTTTTATTGTTGTTGTTTTGCAGGAGACAGAGAGGACAGATGCCTGTTCAAAGTATTTCCATTTTGCTCTCATTGGAGGTCATTGGCTCAAAGTGAATCATATGGTGACTCAGAGTTACAAGAAAACCTGTGAAGTATTTTGTTTTTGTTTATGTTGTTTTTGTTTCTGGCTTTTCAGTCTCTATAATAGAAGAATGATTCTGATGTGCTCAATCCAAATTGTCTTTCATAGGCCTTGAATCATGAAATTAGAGATGTTTTTAGGATCTTGAGATAGTAAACTAAAAATCTTAATTTCTGTAGAGATTGAATTTGATTTCAATTAAGTTTAGACACTATCTCAAATATTGATTTTAATAAATGAGGGTGTTTTAAAACATGTTCCTTTATCGTCTCTACTTCCTATTCTCATTTTATATTTATTTATTTTACAAATGCATTGCATGATCCAGGGTGGAAAGAGTGCTGTATTATACAACTTTTTATCTACTAAAAAATTTTATTATTAGCACAGTAGCTGTCCTGGAGCAGGTATTTAATAAATGTTTGAGTATCTGATTGAAACACACACACGCACACACACACGCGGGGTTAAAGTGAATGAACATATTCATTAAAATTAACGTGATAATTAGAAGACAGGGTTGAATAAATGCTGGCAAATATAAGTTAGCTACCTAAAGGTAATAAAGTAAGATAAGAACGAAAGATGCATAAGAAGAACTGCTAGTCTGAGTCAGCATTTGGCATGTCAGCACCATTTAAAGATAAATGAAGTTCTGCTTCTGGTCAAGATGGACTAAGGGGGACACACCATTAAAAAAAATTATGAAACAACAGCTGAAAGGACACTGGGCATCAGGTAATAAACAGTGATCCCTGAGATATGGAAACAAGCATATGAGCCCTGCGATTGCCTAGTCTGCTGCCCTTAGAGTGTCCCCAGTTTGTAGCATGTGAGGGGAAACTGAGAGAGAGTCTGGAAGAGTCTCTCAGCTGAAGAGACAGAGCTGGTGGCTGAGGGAGCATGAGGAAGCCAGAACTGATGGGGACGGGTGTGAAGTGAGGAGACGACCCTGAAGATCTGGAAAGGCGCCCCTGGAACATTGAGTGGATTTCTGGTCCACACATTGCACATGGGTGAGGAACTTTCCTGTACCTGGAGAAAGAACCATTCTAAAGGGTAAAGGGGAGCAGTGTCTGGTGTTCACTCAAGGGTGAAAATAGTACCTGTTTCCAACACTCAGACCAGAAAACTTCATAATCCATGGGGCATTGAGTAAAGTGCTCAAGAAGGTCTTGCTTCAGTAGTAGGTAAGAATTAGCCCTAGACTGAGTGTATTAGTCCATTTTTATGCTGCTGATGAAGATATACCCAAAACTGGGCAATTTACAAGAGAAAGACGTTTAACTGCATTTATAGTTCCATGTGGTTGGAGAAGCCTCACAATCAGGGTGGAAGATAGGAGGAGCAAGTCACATCTTACATGGATGGCAACAGGCAAAGAGAGAGATTGGTCAGGGAAACTCCCCCTTATAATACCATCAGATCTCATGAGACTTATTTGCTATCATGAGAACAGCATGAGAAAGATTCAATTACCTCCCTCTGGGTCCCTCCCACAACACATGGGAATTCAAGATGAGATTTGGGTAGGAACACAGCCAGACCGTATCACTGAATATTGCTCTGGTCTCACCTAAAAAATCATAAAGGCAAGACCCAAAGAAATCAAATTATTTCCAAAAACCTGAATTGAATCCCAGAACAATATTCAAAAGGTGCCAGAATATAAAAATATCTAGTACTCATCAAGGCAAAATGTTTAATGGCTGGCATTCAAACAAAGACTACTAGGTATGAAAAAAAGACAGAAAATCACCATCCACCATAAGGAAAATAATCAGTCAACACAGAGTTGAATTGACTTGGAGTTAGGATCAGCAGAGAAGAGTATTAAAATAGATATTATAAATCTATAATGTTCAAAAGTTAAATAGAGACATGAAAGATATTTAAAAACACAAATTGGACTTTCCAAGATGGAAACTCCAAGTGCCTGAGATAAAATACACACACACACACACACACACACACACACACACACACACACACACACACACACACGTGCTGGAAGGGGTTAATGGTGATTAGACATTGAAAAATAAAAGATCACTGAATTTTAATCATAACAATATGAATACCCAGAATGGAGCATTGAGAGAAAAAGAATCCCTCCCCCTACCCGGCCAAAATGGAAAGTGCGTTAGTGAGGTGTGGAACAATTTAAAGCAGTTTAGTATGAGAAGTTCTTAGATTTAAGTCCTTGATTCATCTTTAGTATGAGAGGGAAAGAGAGGAAAAGTAAGTATTTGAAGAAATAATGGCCAAATGCTATTCCGACTTAATGAAAACTATAAACCCACCAATCCAGGAAGCACAACCAACTCCTACATTCTACGTGATCTTATTTCATCTGTATCCACCACAGTGGGAAGCATGGTAGACAATCAATTAACTGGTGAGTGGAATTACATCGTCACAGATGAAAATACACAGCAATATTGGTTTATAGAGGTTCATTTTAGAAAAATTACCTTTTATTATTTTTAAATTTTCTCTTCTTTATAAAAGTTGTTCATGATTTAACCCCAAATATCACAATAAACAGCTACTCAGGTGAGAAAATGTTTATGTTGATAAGAAAACTCACCACAGAATAACTGGTTGCAAAATCCCTGAATTGCATATGGCTGTCTTTGGTGTGTGGAAATGCATAGGTGAGGTGGACTCCAGCAGAAGGCAGCAACCAACTCTGACTTCATTAACGCAGCTAAGGTGTATGATCTTAGTCATATCGCTAATATTATTTTAATGTATAATTCAAGATGGCTACTTGAATATTTAACTTCAGGCAAAATGCAAAGGGAACAGAGTTAGGTCTTAAAAGTACGGGCTTTGTAGGAGGACTAACTTCATTCTAATTCCAGCTCCGATGTAGCTGTTTAGTCTTGGGTGATTTATTTAAACTCTCTGTGGCTCAACTTCCTTCCATAAAATGGAATTTAAAATGTTAACTCCTATAAGAAAAAGATCTAAATATTGTAAAACACATTAATAAAATGTATTAAAAGTTGAATTATTTAAAAAGCACCCATTGAATCTGTGTCTGCCATTATCTGCCTATTTCAATATTAAATCAATTCCATTGTGTTAGTACATCATAGGATTTTTTTCCCTTTACATCTTACATTTCAAAGGGAGGAAGTTGTTTGTACTTCTCCTTTCTCATTGAGACAGTTGCTTAAAGTTCTTGACTGGGGGAGAAGCACGTATACCTTAGCTCATTTAAAAGTAAGACACTTATTTTAAATGGGGCAACATGCCTAAATTTCTCTTTGACACCATCCTCACCCTGACTCAAATGTCTCTGTCAGGAAGGAGGTTAACCATCTGATGAAATTATGTGCTAGTGATGTTTTATCGATTTCTATCCTTATCCAGTCAAAAAAAATCTTTTTTATTGAGGTGTAATGTATATGCAGTACAATCTATCCTTTTTAGTGTGCATTTCTGAGTTTTGACAGATGCACATAGTTGTGTAATTACTACTACACTAAAAACACAGCATCATCTCATTACCCGAAGAAATACTGCACATTTCTTAGTCTGCTGCATCTGGGGGAGTCATTCACTCTCCAGAGCCCCAGGCCTTACCCAGGGGTCGAATCTCCTCTCCTGTAATCACGCCTCCTGCAGAAGGCCATAGAAATGAAAACATATGGTGCGGAGCCTGCTTTTACTTATTATAAAGAACTTCAGATATATCTATGTTTTTATAGGTTATTAGTCGTTCATTCCTTTGATGTACAGTAAACACAGGAAAATGTGTTTAACATAATTAGCCATTATTGAAATGCTGATTGAAACTACAATGAGATACCACATTAAAACAACTCACATTACCAAGAATGGAAGAAGAAGCAGGACAGCTAGAATGTTTATACAATGCCTGTGGGAACAGCAAATGAAACAGCCACTTTGGAAAAATGTCCAAAAATGTCTTACAATGTGCACTTACCATGTGATCAAGAAATTCCACTTTTTAGTGTTTATTCAAACGCAATAAAAACTTACACTGATGCAAAAAAAACCCTGTACATGAATGGTTCTGTGGATATTTCTTTATAATCACCCCAAACTGGAAATAAACCAAATGCTCAAAATACTGCCTTCATTCTTCACAGAACTAGAAAATGAATCCTAAAATTCATATGGAATCAAAAAAGAACCCAAAGAGACAAAGCAAAACTAAGCAAAAAGAAGAAATCTGGAGGCATCCCATTACCTGACTTTGAACTATACTGTAAGGCCATAGTAACCAAAACAGCATGGTACTCATATAAAAACAGGCACATAGACTAATGGAACAGAGTAGAGAACCCAGAAATAAAGCTAAATACTTATATCCAATTGACCTTCAACAAAGCAAACAAAAACCATAAAGTGGGGAAAAAAACGCCCTATTCCACAAATAGTGTTGGGATAATTGACTAGTCAGATGTAGGAGAATGAAACTGGATCCTCATCCCTCACCTTATACAAAAATTAACTAAAGATGAATCAAGGACTTAAATCTAAGAATTGAAACTGTAAACATCCTAGGCCATAACATCAGAATTCTTAAATGGGTAGCACAATTCCCAACTCTTTTTCCCCCTCTTCTGAAGTGACTGATGAAGTTCTATTGAATGTTTAATACTACGGAAATCTGTTGAGTAGACAGGCTGTGGGGATACTGACTCAGTTACCTGGAATCATCCTAGGCCTAGGATTCTCACATTCCATCCAGAGACAAAGCACATCCGCTTCACCTAACAACAACCACACAATCTGAAAACTTCTGTGGATTTGACGGTAAGGTCCCCACCAACATTAATGGTTCTCCCTGCTGCTCACTCTTCTTGGCCACGTGTTCCTCTCTGTGAAACACTTTTGCTTTCCCCTTCTCAGGTCATTGTCCACTGCGCAACATTAGCATATTCTTCACGTCCTCACCTCTCTAGCCCTATCCCCCCTTGGAGCTCCCTGAAGCCCCTCCACCTCTGATTCCAGCCAGCCTGGCTCTCTTCTCTTTCTCTCTCCCTGTGCGAACTGTCCCATTGACGTGGTTGGCTGCAGTCTCACCCTCTTCCCTTCTCACCAGGCTTCCTGTACCTCCTCTCCAAGTCTTTCCTCCTCTTTCCTTGTCTCCATTTCCCTCTCAGTGGCTACATTCATTCCCACTGCCGCCGTCCCTGCCATCCTGGCTCCCTTCAGTGTAGCCTGTTCTCTCTTTCTCAGCCCATCACCAGGGCGATGAGAAGAAACAAGGTAAAGGAGGGGGAGACACAGGGAGGAGGGCAAGGGTCAGTGTCGGGGCAGAAGGGCAACATCCACTCCAGAGCTGGCCAGGTGAGCTAGATTCCCCCCACCCCACCCCTCATTCCTGCTAAGAACTCCTGGAGGAGGCTGTGAAGATTCAGACCTCCGTAATCCACCATTTCCTTTCACTTTTTTCACACTCTGCTTACTGCTCCTGGTGGCCAGACACCACGCCTGGCTTGTTTATCATTGTATCCCCAATACTCAGCACAAAGCCCGGGCCCGGCAGGTCATCTCCGGTATCCACTCAGTAAATGGGTGAATGGAGATACCCTGCTCTTGCTTGTAGACAGGGAAGCAGGGATCTTGACATTGTGAGTGTGAAGGGAGCCGCTGAGCCAGCAATGGCATCCTCAGGGTTCGCGTCAATGTGGTGCAGTGCCACATCCTCTGACGTCTTGTACTGGCCAAGCTAGAAAGATTGACAGATGCAATAAGATTTCACACACGTGTGTTAAGTTCTGATTTTTCAGTGCACAGGACATTGTATACATGTGAAGCAGTCAATAACGCTTTGCTGAATTGTATGCAGATGATATAATCCCAGCATTTTCAATCTTAAGAGACTTTCAGAAATCACTTAATTCACGTCCTAGTTTTACAGAGGGGAAAAATGAAGCCAACAGAAGTAAAGGTTTTGTTCAAGGTCATATGACTAATGCACAATTTAAAAATAATCCAAGCACCTTACTAGCTTAGGAAATAGATGTTTCATTTACATTCTTTACAAAATGTTTTTGCTGCATTGTATTTGTACATATTTGTAGGGTACATGTGAAATTTTGTTCCATGCATAGAACGTGCAATGATCAAGTCATGGTGTTCAGGGTATCCATTACCCAAGTGTTTATCAGTTCTATGTATTGGGCACCTTTCAAGTCCTCTCCTCTAGATATACAAGTGGCAAACAAACCTATGAAAACATGCTCCACATCACTAATCATCATCAGATACATGCAAATCAAAACCACAGCGAGATACGATCTCACACCAGACAGAATGGCTATTATTAAAAAGTCAGGCCAGGCGTGGTGGCTCATGCCTGTAATCCCATCACTTTGGGAGGCCAAGGTGGGTGGATCATCTGAGGTCAGGAGTTCGAAACCAGTATGGCCAACATGGTGAAACCCCATCTCTACTGAAAATACAAAAATTAGCTAGGCATGGTGGTGGGTGCCTGTAATCCCAGATACTCGAGAGGCTGAGGCAGGAGAATTGCTTGAACCTGGGAGGCAAAGGTCGCAGTGATCTGAGATCACACCACGGCACTCCAGCCTGGGCGACAGAGTGAGACTCTGTCTCAAAACAAAAATAAATAGTAAATGAAAAAAAAACAACAGATGCTGGTGAGGTTGCAGAGAAAAGGCAACACTTACACACTGTTGGTGGCAATGTAAATTAGTTCAGTCACTGTGGAAAGAAGTTTAAAGATTTCTCAACTAACTGAGATCAGAACTACCATTCCCTCCAAGAATCTCATTTCTGGCTATGTATCCAAAAGAAAACAAACTGTTCTATCAAAAAGACACATGTACTCTGCTGCTAATGGCAACACCATTCGTGATGGCAGACATGGCATCGACCCAGGTGTCATCAACAGTGGACTCAATAAAGAAGAAGTTCAGACAGGGAAACAGAAAGCAACCATGTTTCACAGAGGGGAATATACACCATGGACTTGTACTCAGCCATAAAAAAGGATGAAAACATGTCCTTTTCAGCAACATGGGTCAGCTGGAGGCCACTATCCTAAGCAAACTAATGCAGAAACACAACACCAAATATCACATGTGCTTACTTATAAGTAGATGCTAAACATTGGGTACTCAGGGACATAAAAATGAGAACAAGAGGTAGGAGGGAGGAAGGAGAGAAAGGGATAAAAAGCTACTGGGTACCACACTCAGTACCTGGGTGACGGGATCATTTGTAACCCAAACCTCAGCATCACAAAATATAAACAGGAAACAAACCTGCACGTGTACTTCCTGAATCTAAAATAAAAAATCCAAATTAATCCAGTAAATTATAATGGCACTTAAAAAGTAAATTTGCAAAAAAGTCTCCTTTCCAGCTGTTTGTAAAGATCCAATATATTGTTGTTAACTACAGTCAACCTACTCTGTTATGAACCATTAGAACTTAGTCCTTCTAGCGAACTATTTGATTGTACCCATTAACCAACTCTCTTCAGTCCCCAGCCCTCCCACCAGCACACCCCTTTTCCAATCTCTGGTCTCTGTCATTCTACTCCTCTACCTCTATGTGATCAATTTTTTAAGTGACCACATAGAAGACCATGCTGTAAGGTATTTTGACTCCCCGTCTTACAGACCATGAACCTAAGGTGCTTTAAGAATCCCTGCGTGCAAGTAGCCTGGAGATAAACCTGTCTTCCTTCTGCCCCTTCCTGCTCAGGCAACACCTGTCTCCACCCTTCAGGACCACAGTGACCCCTGCTGTCTCCTTCCCACCCCCTACGCCCCCAGGTTTAAAGGGAGAGAAGTGTTCTGACCCCTGTGGGCAGCCAGATGGGGAAAAACAAATAAGCTCACCCAAGGGTCCCACAGGAGCAATTCTGAGTGAGCACAAAGTCATTATTTCATTCCAACTTGAAACAAAATGAAACACCCGATACCAATGCACCAGATAAATGCCTGGCCTAGAAAATGCACACCATTGGAATTCTTTTTCATCCTTTTTTTCTTTTCTTGATAATGTATCTCATTGATAACACAACAGGAGAGAGAAACTGAATGAAGACCCTTTGTCCCTCTTGGTTAATAGAGCATTCTTTTTCTACTCCACAGAACTAGGAATGAAAAGAATCCCATCTGTTAGGAAAGTTCTGCTATCTACCTAGTTAGCTCGTGCTCAGGAAATGTAAAAGTAAAGGGCAGAAACTCGGCTCTCAACTTTCTCACAGTCTAGTAGGGAGATTATTCTAACGAGAATAACATCCACAGGACGTGGGGGCATGCTCCCTGCACACCGAGTCTTGTCTAAGCCCCTTCTGATGTTAATGCATTTTAGTATTATCACAGTTACCTGAGGAAAATACTATTTCAAAACTCATTTTACAGATGCGTAAAACCCAGGACCAGAGATGTTAAATAGCATACGGAAGGGCACAACAAGCAATTTACAGAAACAACATCTGTAATTCTGGGATTCCCAACCTCACACCCTGCATCTTCCATAATGACACATAGCAGAGGGAAGGGATGGCAGCAGAATTCAGCAGAAGTTCACCTGAAGTTATTAGGGATAGGGAAGTTGTCTGAAAAGAAGCTGAGTTTCTGATAGCAACTGCAAGACGGGTGGGATTTGAATACGCCTGTGAGTACAGAGACGTGTCTCTTAGGTAGAAGAGAGAGTGGGAGAGGACGAGAAAAGTGAATGTGGAGACCTGCGTGAGCGTTGTGAGCACCCCGAGTGTGGAATGCTAGGAAGGCCTCTAGAGTGGTCCCCCACAGGCTGTGAGGACAGGGACCACGATGCTCATATGTGCCCGAGGGACTCTGAGGAACAGAGACACCAAGGATTCTGCCCTGCCGGTGATAAACACTTTAAAATAATTCAAATAGGGATAAGGCAGGGGGCAGAGAGAAAGTCATTTTGCTAAAATGTCATTAAAACAGGTTACAGAAAAATAGGTACCATGTCCTTAAAATAACTTAAACATGTAGGTAGTTTGTAATAAATGTTTCTATTAAAAAAACTAACATGCTGTAGAGAAAGCTCATGTTCCTGGGGTCACCACGTCACTTCCCTGGGCCCTGATGTAACGATCATGATCAATGTGCTGTAGAGCCTTTTACATCTTCTCCTGAGATTTTGCTAACATATTTACCCACGGATAGGAATTGGAGCATAAAATGTTTTTGTCTTTTCTTCCTTACAAAATATTATCCTGCATGGTCATTTCATAATGTACTTTAGCAATAAAAAATATGGCTTAGGAGTTTTTGCGACATCCATATTTGTAGCCTTTTTCCCCCCCAACTGTCTCTAAGTATTTCATGGAGATATAAAGATTTTGTTTTGTTTTTGAGATGGAGTCTCACTCTGTTGCCTGGCTGGAGTGCAATGGCGTGATCTTGGCTCACTATAACCTCTGCCCCCCCAGGTTCCAGTGATTCTCCTACCTCAGCCTCCGAGTAGTGGGGATTACAGGTGTGTGTCACCATGCCCAGCTAATTTTTGTATATTTAGTAGAGACGGAGTTTCACCATGTTGGCCAGGCTGATCTCGAATGCCTATCCTCAGGTGATCCACTGGCCTTGGTCTCCCAAAGTGCTGGGATTACAGGCATGAGCACCATACCCAGACAGAGCTATAAAGGTTTGTCAGCCACTTCTGTCAGTGACAGACACTGGCGGTTTCCAACTTTTCAGTTCAGTCAACATGATGGGATGTGTTTCTGGGTTTGTCCGTTATACATGCATGTACATTTTTCTCAAGGTATTAGAAAAGGTTAACTTGAAAGGCTAGAGGGCTTACCTATTTAACAATTTGATAGATGCTACCAAATAGTTACTGCATTGTAACTATGCCAATTCACCTTCACAGACAGTAATATCCCATAATTTTTCACAACTGGACAAGATTTGCTATTATTGGCTCGGGTCATGGTTTTAATTTGCTGTCTGTTAAGTGTTAGTGAGTGTGTTAGTCCATTTTCATGCTAGTGATAAACACATACCCAAGACTGGGCAATTTACGAAAGAAAGAGGTTAATGGACTCACAGTTCCATGTGGCTGGGAAGGCCTCACAACCATGGCGGAGGGTGAAAGGCACGTCTCACATGGTGGCAGGAAGAGAGAAATGAGAAAGAAGCAGAAGTGGAAACCCTTGATAAACCCATCAGATCTCATGAGACTCACTATCATGAGAACAGCACAGGAAAGACCAGCCCCCATGATTCAATTACCTCCACTGGATCCCTCCCCCAACACTCAGGAATTCTGGGAGATACAATTCTAGTTGAGATTTGGGTGGGGACACAGCCAAACCATATCAGTGTGTTTCATTTTGTTTTCATATTTAATGGCCATTTGCATGTCTCCTTCTTTAAATTACCTGTACATTCTTTTTCGCCCTAACAGTCATCAAAGGATGAACGAGTATTATCTTTTAGCGTCACATAGTAGCTAAAAGTATTGTGACATAAAACTATGTGAGAAACGGTCTTTGTGGAAGCAGTAAGAAGACCTAAGTTGTCATTATGATTAATATTTGATGGGCATTTGTTATGTGTGAACCATTATGTAAACTGATTTATAGATATGAGTCCCTACGTTAATTCCAACAGCAGCCTTGTGAGGTAGATGTTATGATCTTCGTAGTAGAGACGACAAAACTGAAGCTCAGAGATATAAACCTACTTATCTACGGGCAGAGTTGGGAAGCAGTAGAGAGTATTAAAGGCAGGGCCCTGCTCCAACCTGCCTTGTCTGCAATGACCTTAGCAACCTAACTGACACCAAGGGACTGGGGAATGAGCAGGGATAACGTCTCTGATAATCATAAGAAATTGTGGTATTAATACAAAAATTAGCCAGGCATGCTGACACATGCTTGTAGTCCTAGCAGCTTGGGAGATCACTTGAGCCTGGGAGGCAGAGGTTGCAGTGAGCTGAGATCATGTCACTGCACTCCAACCTGGTTGACAGACTGAGACTCTGTGCCAAAAAAAAAATCATTCTGTCTTCTCAATTATTTTAAACTTTTATAAAGTCTTCTTAACTCTAGTTGCACGCTTTATTGTAAAGACTGCTTTGTCAAATATTTTTCTGAACACACAATCTTTCTTTGGTATTGTTTGCCTGGTATAATGTTTTCAATCTTTGTCTCTGTTTTAAATGAGTCTCCTGTAAATATCATTTCATTTTAATTCAAAGCGGCATTTTTTTTGTTTTAATTGTTAGATTCAGTCTCCTTACATGTAATGAAATTCTTAATATATTTGGGCTGTCAACTTACACTGCTTTTGTTTTTCCGTGTGTCTTGTCTGTTTTATCTTTTCTTATTTCAAATTAGAAAATGATTATTTACATATTTTCTGTATGAATTAGGAAATTATAAATAATGTTACCATTTTTAAGTAATTACCATAGAATTACAATTTGGATAATTGATATATCAAATGTTATATTTACTGTGACTTTTCTTCTGTCTCAAAAAAATAGAAATCATGGATTTAAGAAGCTGAAAGTTTTGCACTGGTTTCCTGATGTAACTGAAGATTTGTTTTTTACTATTTGCACAAGAGTCAGAATACACCGCTAATACATACCAGGTTAAAATTTGAGTTCAAATCCTAGCTTTATTACTCTCAAGCTGTGTGGCTTTGAGCAAATCACTTGTCTTCTCTGAGCCTGTTAATGCATAAATCAAATGAGAATAATATTTGAGCTTATTAATTTAAGGCATTCGTGCAGATGACCAAAATGATCATAGAATAAAGCCTTGAACACAGAGCCTCATTGTGGCGTGCATCATCAGTGTTCGATAGGGTAGGCCGTGATCGTTATACATCAACAGCAGCTGAAGCGTTGTTTATAAAGCTTGCTGGACTTCATGCAGAAACCCGCATCTGATTCCTGAGTGAGTCGGGCTGCAGGTGAGAAGGGAATGATCCAAACACCCAGATGTCACAAAGAACTTATCATTTCTGATCCCTTTCTGCCTGAGCACCAGAATCATAAAACGTGAAGCTTCATTGTTAATGCTTACCTCCACTAACCTCAATTCAGCTTCTCCCTAACACATCAGACAGGCTTCCTTGAGAAAAGGCAATCTATTTGAAGCCAGTCATGCCTGTCCCTCCACAAATCCAGCCTTTGTCTCACTCATGCAAAATTTCATGCCCTCAATTTCTAAAGCCCTAGTCTTGGAAGGATTGCATGACCGGGTAAATTTTGTTCTTCTCCGCCACCCATCCCACAACAAAACCTGTAAATTTCTTTCAGTCCCTTTGTTTCCAAAACTAAAAGAGGCTTCATTTGGTAGCCTTGAAAGATGACATTTGCAAATCAGCAGAAAGCCTAGGCATGAGAAATTGCTCCGAGAACATTCCTCTCCCTCTGTTTCATTTATGATCTGGGAAAAAATATGTGTCTCTCATGATCACACACACACACACACACACACACACACACACACACCACACAGACCCCTCACTGGCCACTCCCTGCACTACTCTCTGCCATGCTGGCCTCTGCCCATTTTCTGGCAGCACGTTTTGCTTCCACATGACCAGACATGCACATTAATGCATATTAGTGCATTCTGGCTCACGTGGGCTTGTCTTTTTTCCCCAAAAAAGTAAGCCTTGCCAACCAGGCTGTGACTGACACCCTATACGAACGTTCCTTTCTTAGGACATCGGAAGTAGCAACAGGCTAGAGAAGCCACCTCATGTCCTTTGCATGATAATAGGGTCACCGCTGTACAAGGAGTCCTTGCTGTGTCCAGGCACGAAATTGGAGGATGTCACAGAGGTCATTTTATTTAATATTCATCACAACCCTGTTTCACAAACAGCATGTTCAGCTCACTTTCACAATTAACATCGTGGTCAGCTGGAGTTGGAATTTGACCTCCAGCAGGCTAACCCACATGTGTGCAGTTGAGCCGCTGCACCATTCTTAGATTAGCTGCCTCATAAAGAGACCCTGGGATGAGAATTGAGCTTTCTCATGCCAGAACCATCAGTCACTGGCAGTGAGCCACTGTATGGAGGGACATAAACCTCTAGGCCCATGAGCCTTTCTATGACCCTTCCTGGTGACAGAAAGTTGATCTAGTGGCCTGAAGGCACTCTTCATGGGAAATTAGCTGGGGCAGGCTTCAGAAGCCAAAGGGATCCAGGGGGAACTGAGTGAAGCTCAGGTGATGCTCTCTGCAGAAGCTACTCTATTAAGGAAAGAAAAACCACCCTCAGGTGAACCTGACAACATAAAGCACAATTTCCAGAGGTCCTCAGCTGGTGAATAGAATACTTATGTGTCAGGAATCACACCACCACCAAAGCATGGCACTATCAGTGCAAGCCCAACCCAATTAGTAGGCCGACAGCACACAATGATCACTGATAAATGCAGGCACTTGCACACTTTTGCTTGAGTAGTAAGAAATTATTCTTAAATACAATCCCTATATGTATCCCGTATAGACACATATAGATATATAGGTATGTCTACTGGCACATGCATGGACACAGCCCTGTGCAGACATCTCAGAGAGAAGCAAACCTGCTCTAGATAAAGGAGGAGTGAGGGTCTCACGTTAGAAAAAGACCCTGCAATTTTCTCTCCCACATCCGGCTTCATTCCACTTGGTATATGTCCAATCGCCCTCCTGGGACTGCTGGAATATCCCACCTGTCTGTAGCTTCCTGATCACCTCCACTTTCTGTGCCCTCAGTCATGTCAGGGTCACCACCTGAGACGTGGGTCACCACCTGCGGAAGTCTGACCTGCAGACCCTGACTCAACAACAGATGAACAAATGCACTCTCACATCATTACAGTGTCTCCAGTGGGCTAGGGATGGCTGCTGGCTGCTTTCAGAGGGCGAAATGCAACCAATCAACCAAGACCCTCTGTCTGTCCACACGTTTATTCAGAACAGAGGCACTAAGCTAACACTCTTGTGGATAATTAACACGGTTAAGTGGTTATACGAATGATAAAAGCTTTAGGTTCTGGGCCCAGAGTAAACACTACTAACAGGTAATTCCCCTTTGATCTTTCACTGAGAGAGCCATCCAGACAAACTTTACATAGTAAACAGAGTGGAGACAAAGGGATGTGGGGAAAACAGACTTAACTGGGAAAGCCTCATCTACTGAGAACCAGCTCAGCTGAGAGACTCCCACCCAGGTGGGCTGAAGGTTGGCTATCAGACACCCAGAGAGTCAACAGAGCAGATCTGTCCTGGGGACCAACAGCCTGAGAGCCTGGGGGGCTTGCAGCTCTCCAGGACTGAAGGCCCTGAGCAGAGATTCATCTACATATTTGTCTGCTCTTTGACAGGTGATTCTTATTAATACACAGGTGTTTTACATATACACACAACTCAGGAATATACCGAGTAGGCAGCTTTCACCCACCTACCACTAATTACAAAACTGCAAGGTATCCTCCACAAAGCAGCCATGGGGCACGGTAAACTTAATATTTCTCAACACTCGTCCCTATTTTCTCCCTAACTTAATGGACCCTCTGGCCACCTTTGGCCTGCCCCAATAAAGCTTTTTGGTCTATCAAAAGGCAATAGACTAATCTATAACCTTTCCTAAAAGTTAGTATCTTTAATATTTTCCAGCCACCCCAAGTGAATAGCAACAACTTTCCACAGGAATAATTTATCCCTTATTTCTGCCCAGAGTTTTTCAAATATTATATTTAATTGTCTGCCTCAGGTATTGCAAGCCACTAACACACTGGCTCAATCCAGCCCAAAACGCCGGTTTTTAGAATTGAAATGTTGAGTGCTGCTGCATCGTAAACATCTTGAAATCTTTTTTCTTTGTCCGGAACATTTTATAATATTTTGTTCCCTTTAGAAGAGCATATACTAAGGTGAACCACAAAGCCTGGCCACTTTCTACTGCCTTGTATGTGATCGATTCACACATTCTCATTCCCTGCCCAAGACCTGTGCGTATTTAAATTTGCTACTTCTCATGTACATATCGGTCTCACTTGTTAGGCTGAGAGTTTTGAAATACTAAGGAGACTTGTCCTGTTTATGCTTTGTGTCCTAAGTAACAAGCACAGTGGATGAATCTCAGTAGATACTCAATAACTTTTGTGTTTGAGTTTTTAAATAATTTATCAGTGACTATAATTTTATTTACTGTTTCAATTATTATAGGTCTAGTGGCTTCTGACTACTCTCTCAAATCTACTACGTAACAAACTTGACAATGATGAATGCATTTCGATCCTTGCAGACTATATAAGTTAAAAATATTTAGTATACGGGTGTCCAGAATGAGCTAGACTCAGAGATCACAATTTATGCCAATCAAATTCCTAGAAACTGTATAATAAACCAGGAAGGCCTTATGTTCACTTCAGACAAACCATATAATTTATTGCAATTGTAGCAAAAGAACAAAACTGCTGCTATGTCTTTTTGACTCTCACCTGAGTACTTGGGTATGTGTGTTTGTAACTGTGAGTGTGTGCATGTGTGTGTATCTGTGACCATATGTCTGTGTGTGTGTCTGTGTGTGTTCATGTGCATGTGTTGTGGGGTGTGTGTGTGTGTGTGTGTGTCCAAAGGATGGGATTTGGGGATAGGAAAACAGAGATGATGGTAAAAAAATATATTTTAAATTTTAATATTTCTGTACTTTCTTCCTTACAAAACCATAATACTTGCTTAGTCTAAAGAAAAACAAGTTCATTAATAAAAACAATACTTCTTTGTCCTATATTTATATCTAGAAAGTCTCTATTGTGTTTTTAGCCCATGAACTTTGAAAGATACAGACTAATATCAGAATTTACTAGTAGTTTTTAGAATTGAAACGTAAGTATTGCTGCACCATAAACATCTTTTTTTTTTTTTTGAGATGGAGTTTCACTCTTGTTGCATAGGCTAGTGGGTAATGTCATGATCTCAGCTCACTGGAACCTTCGCCTCCTGGGTTCATGCAGTGCTCCTGCCTCAGCCTCCCGAGTAGCTGAGATTACAGGCATGCACCACCACGCCTGTCTAACTTTGTAATTTTAATAGATACAGGGTTTCACCATGTTGGCCATGCTGGTCTCGAACTCCTGACCTCAGGTGATCCACCTGCCTCGGTCTCCCAAAGTGCTGGGATTAAAGGCGTGAGCCACCACACCTGGTCATAAAGATCTTTAAAGCAAGTTTGGAGGAGGCACTAAGATGACGTTCCTGACAGCCCAAGCATTTCATTTATTTTGCATATTCTGTACACCTCTGTTTTTACAAAAGCTACAAAGGTCTTATATTGAGAGATATCACTTTTATAAGTGAAAATAACACTTGCATGTCTTATATCAACGAGTCGATGTAATCTCTGTCCCTTTCTTAGCACCACACACTTTGAAACCTAAGAAGCCAATATTGAAGTTTATTAGCAGGTGCTATGTCTTGAAACAGCTGTGAACTTTCTGTGTTGTTTTTGTGCAAGGTGGTGCTCCTGAGTACAGGGCAGAAATGACCCAGACTTCTGGGGTGCAGTTATCACAACACACCCTTCTGGTTTCCCAGGGTGGGGACCTCTGGGCCTGCTCTCCTCTGCCTCTGTGACTGATCATTCACACGGGCCTCCCCTGCCGGAGGATCTAAACTGCACCCCACATAAAGGAGAAACTCAGAGATCGGGCAAGAGTCGCAGGTCCCCTAAGGAGAAGCCAGCACAGTTATGTCAATTGTACATTGAATCAGCAATTTACCAAAGTACAACGTACTGGAAATAAAGTTTGTTATATAGAAATGAAAGACAGAAAACTGCACAATATAAATAATCACGTGAAAAATCTAATTAACTCTGTGGGTTTCACACATGAAATTATTTAAAGCTCTTTGCTTTTTTCTCTCTCTATGCTTTTGAAGATTATTTGATGTAATCAATAATATCCCATGAATTCTTCTCTTCTAATTTTCTATTTAATGGGATCTACCAGCTTCAGTGTTGATGTTTTTTGTTATGTTGATTCTTTCAACTAAACGCCAAAGATAAAAGGTATTTTACTTCAAAGAAACATGAAGTTCTTCTTTTAATAAGTGGTGTATCAATGGCATATTTTCAGACATGCAGCACAAGAATGCAGCTCAAACCCTATTAGATGTTTCCCTATTTGTTTGTAAATCCCCATAAATCAGCCTTTGTTTCGTTATTTATTCATTTTTTGTGAGCGGACAGAGTCTCACTCTGTTGCCCAGGCTGGAGTGCAGTGGCATGATCTCCACTCACTGCAACCTCTACCTCCTGGGTTCAAGCAACTCTCCTGTCTCTGCCTCCAAATTAGCTGAGATCACAGGTACATGCCACCACATCTGGCTAATTTTTTTGTATTTTTAGTACAGATGTTGGCCAGGCTGACTAACATGTTGACCAAGCTGAACTCAAACTCCTGACCTCAAGTGATCCACCCGCCTCAGCCTCCCAAAGTGCTGGGATTGCAGATGCGAGCCACCGTGTGTAACCCCCATAAATCAGCCTTTGTGATCAGATCTGGTGGTGTTTGTGTGTGGAGAGAAACACATTTGCGCAGGTCTACAAATGCAGGGCCTATGAAGAAGCCAAATATAGGGTAGAATTTTCTCACAAAAATACAGGAGAATTGACAAAAGGAAGATGAGTTCACCCAGGGTTTGTAGGTCACGGTAAGTTCAGTCCTGGTCATGTGCATTGTCACCATGTGTTTGGTGGGTTCTGTTTCCAGCACCCGCCCCACAGCACTGCCTGTAGCCAACACAGCAGAAAAAGAAGGAGTTTAAGTGGGGGGAGGAGGGCCGGGGCCAGCTTCACCATTAACCCACTGATCTCGGTCATTCCCACAGGATGGAAACCCAAAAGGCCCATGTTTGCTTGGCTGGAAGATGCACTAAATTTCTTTCCCCTAAATTCTGCTGAAAAAGAATATCAGACTTGTGCCCTCGGTATGCCTGGGGATCACAATTTGGTTTTGAAACAATTGTGCCCCCTCAAGTCCCTGAAAATGCATGCAGGGTAAGCTAAGAGTGCAGGCGTCATGTGGGACAGGCTTGCATCCAGCCCTGGTCTTGGGACCCCGGCCTGGTGTCTCTGCTTGCCAGTCCCCAGTGTCCTTATTTACATTCATAGAGTAACAACAGGGAGATAACAGATAGCACTCAGCTATGGAGGTGGGGCATGGACACAGGACCAAACTGAGGACTAGCTAACACAGGGCAGGGGTGGAAGAAGCTTTCCGTAGAACACGTCCATCAGCGTGCAATGTCACTTTACTGTTGCCATGGCAACACCCGGAGTTACTGCCCCTTTCCATGGCAATGACCCAATGACCCAGAAGTTACCACCCCTTTTTTTTTAAAAAGTCTGCCCCTTAATTTGCATATGGTTAAAAGTGGATATAAATATGACTGCAGCACTGCTCTGAGCTGCTGCTCTGGGTGCACTGCCTATGGGAGAGCCCTGCTCTGCAAAGCAGTGCCTCTGCTGCTGCTGTGCACAGCCACTTCCATAAGAGCTGCTGTCTAACACCACCAGCTCACTCTTGAATTATTTTCCGGGTGAAGCCAAGAACCCTCCCAGGCCAAGCCCCGATTTCAGGGCTCACCTGCCCTGCGTGACTACTGCCCGGTGAAGGTTAACTGTGATCGTGTCTGCAGACTTTATCCCCTGTCACTTAGGAAGTGCTCCACAAATGTTACCTATCGTCGTGGTTTCACCACCTGCATTTGCTTATAGCACACAGTTCTGAGGCATCATTAAAAATCTTGTGCTCTTTAGTTATTACAGCCATATGTAAATCTCCCATTTCACAGACAAATGAACCTGGGGTCCAAGTCAAAGCCGTGCAGCCAGTAGTGACTATGCTGAGCTCACACCAGCTTTTCTGTTCTAAAACCACACATGCTGCCTTGAATCAATCTCATAGGTAGGTTGAGACCCAGCTTTCCCAGTCCAACATGTCCACGTGTGTGTGAAACTGAAAAAAACAAGGAGCAACAGGTGAAGAGAATCCTGCAGGAAACAGCTGGAAATAAATTATTTCCTTAAACCTCAGGGTAAACCTGAGCCCATCTTTCTCTCACCCTTCCGTCATTAGCAATTACATAGAGGCCACTTGTAAGAGCCACAGAATGGTGGCTATAGCTTAGATACAAAGGGTAGATGTGTTTCGTTTCATGTAGGCAGCATGTTTTTAACTTTCTATTGTTGAAACGGACACACACATTCAAAAGTAGGAGAATAGTATCGTAACCTCTAAAGTACCCGTCATTCACCTGAAATCATTATCAACTGCTAGCCAGTCACCTCATAGAATTTTCTCAAACCATATAATTGGCAAATGTTTGATGTGGAAACAACAAAGCAACCTTGGTAATTATGAATCGGCTTCATGCAACTGCTTCACACGTTTATCCTATCCATTTGGTTTCCGAAGGCATCTGAATTTCAGAGCATGAAACTTCTTCAGATGCTTCTTGAGATACAAGGAGTGGCTCCTAGTCTTGTGGAGCGTATTATCAGTTAGCTTTAAAATGTGGAAGGAAAATTAAAATAAGCCATAGATGGACCTAGCCTCTGTACTCACTGCTTCACAGAAGACAGCACCATCACTCTGCCCCAGGTGGTCCACAAAGACACAGCAGAGGAGATGGCCCATGATGGGCATTAGAAGAAGCAGAGCTCTGCAGCAGTTGGCAGAGGTGGAGGCTCTCCGTGGGAAAGGCTGCGCTTAGCAGAGCACAGCGGGCAGAAGACATTACATGGACAGCCCTCAACTTACACGGCGCTGGTCCCAGCATTGCCAGGGTCAGGTTTCAGCAAAGGGTTCATTTTCCAAACCCTGGGATCCCTAAGGTGACTCCATTTATGGGCCTGGAATCCCAATTCTCTACTCCACCTGTAGACGTAATCACCAAGTCTTTTTTCTTTTGAGATGGAGTCGCCCAGGCTGGAGTGCAATGGCTCAATCTTGGCTCACTGCAACGTCCGCCTTATGAGTTCCAGCAATTCTCCTGCCTCCACCCCTCAAGTAGCTGAGATTACCGGCATGTGTCACCATGCCTGGCTAATTTTTGTATTTTCACTAGTTTCATCATGTTGACCAGGCTGGTCTCGAACTCCCAACCTCAGGTGGTTCGGCTGCCTCATCTTCCAAAAGTGCTGGATTACAGGTGTGAGCCATGGCACCCAGACTTACCAACTCTTACTACTTCCATCTCCTTGGCCGCCTCTCGAATCTATGCCCTGATCTCTAGGCCACCTCTTTAACCTGATTTCCAGCTGCAACATCTCTCTCATAAATTACTGCAGTGGCTTTCCCGCAGGGCTCTCTGCTTCTACTCTTGAGCATGGCAGTGTTTCCTTCCTGCTGCAGGGTGGAATATAGATCTGTATCATAGCTCCCCACCCTTAGGATGAAATGCATGCTGCGCTGTCTGGCTGCAGACCTCCTCATGACCCAGCGTCTCAGCAGCTCCATCAGAGGTCGTCTTCTCTCTCAACACCACACTGAGAGTCTCCTGCTTTGTCTGCATTCTGAGCCTGTTCACAGGCTGTTCCCTCTGACGACCCTGCTTTTCTCTTGTTCCATGCACTCCAGTCTCTGCTGACACGTGACCGACTCTGGGCTACCCAGCCTAACTCCTGGGTATGGAGGCCTCCGAGCTGTGTGCTTCTAGATCACCCTTACATAATACCACGTTTTATCCTATTACCTATTTCATGCTGCCTTTCACTGTAGCTTGTGAGCTCTTGAAAGGAAACGAGGTGTCTGTCCCATTCACCATGATAAACCAGCATTAAGGCTGATGCCTTACGTGGAGTTGAATTAAGACTTGAATAAATGACCACCAATCAATGTTTCTTTTATACCATATTTCCCCTCTACCCAATACCATGACTGTTTTTGGATTTTACAGTTTTTCTTGTTTCCAGTTTTGACCCTAAAACATACCATTGCATTTTCCAGACTCTGCTGAAATGTGTGACCTTAACAGATTTGAAGAGCATATTTGAGAATTCAGCAATTTTTGGTGAATAGTTATATCATTTTTTATTCATTCAACCTAGAAACTCATTTTTTTTCTAAGAATGACCCATGTTTTAGACAATCAAATTTACCTTTAAGTAAAAAATATCATAGAGTTGCTGGATCGTATAATTAAATTATGTACAATTTAATTAAGCTCCTATAGAAGAAAAAAAGAAAACAGGAACACTAATACCAAAATGTTAATAGTAGATGCTTCTGAGGCTGAATTGTAAAACCAGGGTAACTTCACCTCTTTTAAAATTTTTATGGTAATATAAAATAATCTTTAAAGATGAAGAGTTATGGTTAGTTTAAAAATCCATCAAAAAGAAAAGGTTTTGCAACTAAGTGCAAAATAACATGAAGCAAAGTTTTATGAAGATAAAGAAGAAAAATCTATGTTAATCTCAATAGGGGTTTAGGGGAAAAAACACATAAAATTAATCATTGTTGTTATAGTTCTTAGAAAACCAGAAGTCTACATTATTGATGATTTAAAAAATACTTGGAAAATTGAACTGTCCTTAATCTGAAAGATGGGGTTTGCAGCTACCTCCATGGACCAAGTGACCAGGGCCTGTTTCTGAACTAAAACATTTTTTTTAAAATGTCAAATGGTTGTGACAGAAGAGGAGGGAGGAGAAGAAGGAGGTGGAAAAGAAGAAGGGAAGGAAGTGATAAAAGAGAAGAATATGTGATAGAAACTACATGTGGCCCACAAAATCTAACATATCTGCTACCTGGCTCTTTATGGAAAAACAAGTTTGCTAACTTCTGTGATAAAAGATATCTACAAAGTATTACACAAGTATTATATCTAGTATTCAGATGCCAAAATCTATCTTCCAAAATACAGAAATGGCTTAAGCCTCCTGCTATCACCACTTCAATTCAACATTAAACCAAGGGTCAATTCAGTAAACAAACCAAGAAGAAATATATCCTTATTTATAGGGCTGCATAGTATTGCATGGTGTCTATGTGCCACATCTTCTTTATCCAGTCTATCACTGATGGGCATTTGGGTTGGTCCCAAATCTTTGCTATTGTGAACAGTGCCACAATAAACATACGTGTGCATGTGTCTTTATAGTAGAATGGTTTATAACCCTTTGGGTATATACCCAGTCATGGGATTGCTGGGTCAAATGGTATTTCTGGGTCTAGATCCTTGAAGAATTGCCTTACTGTCTTCCATATGGATGTTCTTTGCAGGCACATGGATGAAGCTGGAAACCATCCTTCTCAGCAAACTAACACAGGAACAGAAAACCAAACACCGCATGTTCTCATTTATAAGTGGGAGTTGAACAATGAGAACACATGGACACAGGGAAGGGAATATCACATACCGGGGCCTATCAGGAGCTCGGGGACAAGGGGAGGGAGGGTGTTAGGAGAAATACCTGCTATAAACAACGGGGTGATGGATGTAGCAGACCACCATGGCACATGTATACCTGTGTAACAAACCTGCACGTTCTGCACATGTACCCCAGAACTTAAAGCATAATAAACACAAAAATTAAAAAAAGAAAAAAAGAGTATAAAGAATGTAAAAGAAAAAATAAAGTTTCTATATTTTATAGAAATATATGTATGTATGTGTGTATACCATACATATATATGTATGCTATTTAAAATATATAAAAATATAAAAATAATATATACAAAATATACATTATATAACACATTTTAGAAAAATATTTTATATAACTTATTATTTTATGCATAAAAATAATACAACATTTATATATGTATAAATATATACACACATGCACACATGCATGATAGATGAAAAATCTATAATAATCTATAGAAAAACTATTTGAATTAAAGAGTAAATTTGGCAAGTTTTCAGTTACCAAATCAATGTAAAAAATCAATTATTTTCATTTAGCAGCATTTTGTATACTATAGCAACAGTGTGCTATAAATAATTTTTCAATGCTATTTACAACATAATAAAAACAAATATCTAGGAATAAAACTAAAGAAAGATATGCAAGACCTTCACAATATAAATAGCTTAAAAATTACTCAGAGGTACTTTAAAAATGCATAAATCGATATAAAATATTCATACCTTGGGATAATTGATAGTGCAAATAAGTAAATGCCACCAAATTGGTCCATAGAGTCAATGCACACCCAATCAAAATCTCAACAAAATTTTAAATCAGAATGTATGCATTGATTCTAAAATGCACATAGAAACATAAAAGGCCAAGAATAACAAAAACCATTTTGAAGATGTAGTACAGAGTTAGAAAACATATTCCCGGACATCAAGGCTTAGTTAGTGTTACACTAATTAAGACAGTGTGATGCGAGTGCAGGATGAGACAACAAACCAATGAAACCAGGCAGAGAATCCAGACACCTACTCACACATAATGGTCACTCAATTTATGATATTCTGTCAATGCAGAGAAGTAGGAAAGGGTGATTTTTTCTGTGATAAATGGTCCAGAGTCCCCTAGATACGATATGAGGAAAATTAATTCTGTACATAATAAATAAAAATAGTTGTTTTGTGTAGATCTAAAGTGAATATCAAACCAGTAAATGCTCTAGAAGAAAACATAATATCTCCATGCCTTTGGGATATGCAAAGATATCTTAAGATACAAAAAGTAGTAACAATAAAGTTAAAGAATTACAAATTTGGTGATGTTAGAATCTCAAGAGAAGCCATCAAGTAGGAGAAGAATTTTCAGTATACATGTATACATCAAATGTCTCATATCCACAACATACAAAGAATTCTAAAATCAAAAAGAAAATGACATAGAAACCAACAGAAAAAAAAAAGATATGTGAGTTGTCACAAAAAGTATCCAAGATGTCATATAAATATGTCTAAATGTGCATATCCTCATTAATTACCAGGACAGTGAAAATTAAAACCTCAATGAGCTATCATTACATAAGTAACTCAATCGCTCAGATTCAAAAGCTGACAACGTGAGGCTTTCCTGAAGATACCGAGCAAGTCAAACAGTTGTAAAATGTCAGCAGGAATAAATCTGTTTTGACTACTTTGGGCAACTATTTTAGCAAGATTTCCTCAAGTTGAACCAATGTATACCCCATGGTTAAGCAATTTCAGTTTTTGGACTATACTCAACAAAACTCCACACACATGACCACCAAGACATATGCCGGGATAGTCATAGCAGCACTACTCAGGAGATCTGCATGCTGAAAACAATTCAAATGTGTCTCAACAGTAAAATGGATAAATACACATTAGTGTATTCACACCATGACAGGCTATATGTAATACAAATGAATGAATGAAGGTCACACCCAGTCACATGAATGAGTCTCCCAAATAAAATCCCCAATATTGGACTCCACAAGGAAAATTGTTTATATTTTTGAAATGATGGTTGTCTTTAGGGAGGATAAGGCCAGTGATCAGAGGGGGCTGCTGTGGCATTTTCTGGATGTCCCTAAACGTCTGTTTCCTGACATTGGTGGTGACTGCATATGTGTACCTCTGTCCACTTTGTGATAATTCAAGGCGCGATGCACGAATGATCTCTGTGTGCATGTGTGTTTAATGTTCTAAGTTTTTGAACACACACAGTGATAATCAGTGGATTACGCTATGTTCAAGCAAAAGCCTTAAAGCGATAAACATATTATCCACCCCATAATGCTAAAAAGGTATTACAAATAATGGAAGGAAAAATTGCTTCCAAGCCACTTCTCTGTATCTTAGGACCACTTAATAAGTCCTCAAAGTTTTGCATTATTTACTATGAATTATGGAGTAATATTCTTCTAAAGTAAGTGTGGAGGCAAAGGAGATTCAGATAAAATCTCGTAAGTCCCGAAGCACATTATTTTGAAGTGCTAGTGGCAACTGTAGTCTTATCTATGAAATCTGCATTGCATCACTCTCCAGCCTATATTTTAATGGATGAGAGTAAAATTTAAAGTGTATATTTTACCGTAAGCAGAGGGTATCCATAATTATGATTATTTAACATGTATTCATTTTCTGGAGGGTTTGTCCCCTGAAATACTCAAATTCACAAAAATGATTCTGTTAAGGGACTACCTGATAGGTAGAAAACACATTTTATTATTGATTCTGTGAAAGGTAAACATGTTTTTGTTAAAATTTGGCATCCAGGTCGGGCGCAATGGCTCACGCCTGTAATTCCAGCACTTTGAGAGGCTGAGGTGAGTGGATCACGAGGTCAGACGTTCAAGACCAGCCTGGCCAAAATGGCAAAACCCCTTCTCCACTAAAAATACAAAAATTAGCTGGGTGCCCTGGCAGGCACCTATAATCCCAGCTACTGGCAAGGCTGAGGCAAGAGATTCTCTTGGACCCAGGGGGCAGAGGTTGCAGTGAGCTGAGATCACACCATTGCAGTCCAGCCTGGGCAACAGAGTGAGACTCTGTCTCAAAAATAAAATAAAATAAAATAAAAATATTGGCATCTAATATATTGTTAAGAACTAAAAGGGTCTCTTTTTAGGCCAGCAGGGTTGCTCATCAGGACACTGATGCAACGTGTCAATGACCAATGTGAGAGATGGGGTTTCCGCAGCTGAGCCACAGGACTCAGGTCATTTAGCCTGCGTGGATATAAATTTTCCATTATCCTGGAACAAAAGTAGGCACAGGCATGCCGACTCTATTATTTTCTATTATAAAAGTTAGTTTAGTTATTGCAAAAAGAAAAAGACATTTATAGAAAAGACGACTCAGCAAAAATATTAAATGTTTTTCTAACAAGCTTTGACTTTTTCATTAGCCATAAGAAGGGCACATATATCAGCTATCTTAAGAATTTCATTCACATAAGTTAAAAATTAATTGCTACTAAGAGTGCTTAGTGAAGAGACTACTAAACATGATCTATATGAATAATTTCACATTATACATATAGATGGTTATTTTTATTTTCCATAAACTGTGAAAAATCACAATAAAAATGTCAAACTGTGGTAGGAAAAGTTGGTATTTGGGAAGCTGAGAGAGGGTGTTTATGCTTATCTTTACTAACTTATGTACCTGTTTATTGTCTAAGTTACTTTGCTTACAAGCTTTCATATTCTAATTTATTTCACCAGACTGTAAACCATGTTCTTGTGCTCATATCAGCTTAATCATGTCTAATGGAGTTCCATTCTTGGCTTCATTCACCAATGTGCTTTCCACTGATGGAGGTTTGGTAACAAGAATTCCTCCTGATCCATCAGCAGCCACCCAAAGACCTCCTTCTCCAGTCAATTGTTCCTCACTGTTCCATCTCAAAGGGAGTCCTCCTTAGAACTGCTGTGAACACGGATCATCGCACTTGGCTTTATTCATTCAGTGTAGGACGGAACAGAACTCTCAAACTGAACACTCACAACCTCTTCCCAATGCATCCACATTAGAGAGGAGCCCACACCCTATAATTTGTGCAATGCTGTCCTGGTTTGAGAGTCCACTTGATGCTGAAACAAAGATGAATATCAACACTAGCAAAGATGCTGAAATGGATGTGACTTTCTTTCAAAGCAGTCAGTTGTATACACCTACTATGTACTCATGAAAATTAAAAATATAAAACTTGTGAAAAGCAACCACTTCGATTATTCTAAATGCCTAAGAATATACTTACAAAAGGAAAAGCCTAAGAGCTGAAGATGCATTCAAACTGACTACCAAACTAAGAATGTGAAAGAGAGCATTACGTGATACCATTTTATGCCCATCAGGTGGGGATACTGAGCAGGATAGGTTAATTCCAAGAGTTGGTATGAATGTAACATAATGGGATCCTTGCCACTGCTGGGGGTAAAATAAATCTGGCTCAGCCATTCTAAAGAGCAAATTAGTGGAATCACATTAAATTGTGAATATATATATATATATATATATATATATATATATATATATATATGTCCTTTCTCTGCAGTCCTGTGTGTGGTAAATAACCCAGTGTCATTCTCATGCTGGGCTGTGGGTAAACAACTGTGCATGTTAGTGGGAAGAATGGAGCAACTGAATTTCCCATCAATCAGGAATGGGTGTGAACATAACCACAGGTGCTTACCATGGAATGCCACGTAACCACTAGAAGTAACAAACATAATATACATATGACTGCATAGATGCATTTTAAAAATAAACACTGGGGAATCCAAGGTAAACTTTAAAGTACTGAGAAGACTAGGGATTTGAGCCAATCGCATTTCTCTTTTTCTCTAGCAGTAAACCACCATCTTTGATAATTTTAGAATCAGGGGTGTACATTTCTACCACATTAAAAAAATTAGAATCAGAGTTATTTCCATTTTCTCAATAACATACTGGAAGTTCCAAAATAATAGATCAATGCATTAAAATTCAAATGAAGATTGATGGCCAGTTTAGTATTTGAACATATGGGATGTTTAATCAAATATGGGGTAAGAATAAAGACATTTTCAGACATGAAAATCTCAGAAAGAAATGTCACATAACCAATCCCCAGCATAAAGCACAGAAAGCGCTTCACCAGACAGGGAAAAAGAAGGACTTTGCATCCGAGCACCAGGGGATCCAGCCCTGGAGAGGAAGGGTGATGCCAGGAAGATGGTGAAGGATGAGCCTGGGGCATTGGTGCTCAGGCCTGAGGCACTCAGCCAGGCTGGGGCAGCTCAGCAGAGCAGGAGGCTCCTTCAGGAAGCAAACGTGGACAGAATAACAGATTGTTCTGACCATGTGAGCGTAAGCATCTATATCTAAGCAAATAAAAAGCATAACAATTATTAGCTCAAGGGAAAGCAGTAAAGCAAAAGATGGTTCAGCTTAGGGCTTATATGTTTGTAAAAATTAGCAGAATACTGATATAGAATAATGTGTGTTAGAAGGACTCAAGGCAGAACTACCAATTGACCCAACAATCCCATTACTGAGTATACAACCAAAGGATGTAAATCATTCTACCATAAAAACACATACAAGCATATGTTCACTGCAGCACTATTGACAAAATAGCAAAAACATGGAATTAAAGTAGACGTCCATCAACAGTAGACTGGATAAAGAAAATGTGGTATATACACACCATGGAATATGACAGAGACATAGAAAAACAAATGAGACTATGTCCTTTGCAGCGACATACATGGATCTGGAGGCCATTGCCCTAAGCAAACTAACCCAGGAACAGAAAACTCAATGCCACACGTTCTCACTCATGAGTGAGAGCAAGACATTGAAGACACGTGGACATGAAGAAGGGAGCAGTAGACACTTGGGCCTAACTGAGGGTGAAGGGAGGATGGTGAGGATGGCAATCTCTCCCTCTCGGGTACTAGGCTTATCACCTGAGTGAGGAAAGAATCTGTACAGCAAGCCCTTGCCACATGCAACTTACCTATATAAGAAGCCTGCACATGGACCTCCGAACCTAAAATAAAAGTTCAAGAAATGTATGTTAGAAAGATTGCGGGAATGAGGGATGGAAGGGGCACACACAGGGAAGAGAGAAGTGAAAGAAAGCTTAAGGCACATCAGCAATATTAGGGATATGACAGATGATTTTAGTAAATAAAAACAGAAATAAGATAAACATGCTCTTTAGCTATTTGACAATAAAGACCAAAACTCAGCTAAATGTGTTGAAAACGTCCCTGAAAAGAATAATAGGAGGAGTGGATGAATAAAATTTGCTCCTCTTCGTGATATGTTTTACAGATTTATGGACCTGTTGATTCTTAAAAATGTGAAAAGTAATAACTTTGATATAACTAAGAACAATGCAAAACAAATTTAAAAATAAGAAGAGTGGCAAATAGAGAGTTCAATCTGTGGCTTGAAACATGCAGACACACACACACACACACATACACCCATGCATGCACACACCAACACAGCGGACTTTATAAGGATGTTTGTCCTGTTCAAGCTACAGCCAACACCTGTGCCTTAGAAGATGGCATGAGGAAGAATCTTGGATGGAGGAAAAGGAAACACGTTAATAGCACAGATTCCTACAGATCACAGGAGAGATTGCACCAATAGATGAGAAGTGTAATTAAGTATTTGCACCTAAGCCAGCCCAACTCTCTCCCCCAAATAAAAGGCAGAAAGGAAAAGATAGCCACTAAATAGAAATAAAACTTACATACATTGTAGAAAGCATTAGAGCTTCCGGGAAATGCTGAAGAGTGTCCTCCCACACCCCAGCAGATTCTGCTTTGAGAAACCCTGGCCTACAAGGTAGCAAGAGGGATTTATTCTTTATTTACTTAGGCTGGTGTGCCGTGGTGTAATCTCAGCTCAATGCAACCTCTGCCTCCCGGTTCAAGCAATTCATTTGCCTCAGCCTCCCGAGTAGCTGGGATTACAGGTGCCCGCCACCATGCCCAGCTAATTTTTCTATTTTTTAGTAGAGACGGAGTTTCACCATGTGGATCAGGCTAGTCTCAAACTCCTGACTTCAGGTGATCGGCCTGCCTTGGTCTCCTAAAGTGCTGGGATTACAGGCATGAGCCACCGCGTCCAGCCCCGTCACAGGGATTTAAACTGGAATTTGAAACCCTGACCTATCACACATCGTCAGGTGACACTGGACGTCTGTTGGAGCCTCCATTTGCTCATCTGTAAATAAGACCCACCTCCCAGGATTGTCTTAAGAGTTAAATGAGACAACACAATAGATAGGCCTTAGGGACATTATGCTAAGTGAAAGAAGTCAGTCACAAAAAGACAGATACTGCAGGATTCCACATAGAAGGTAGCTAGTGCAATCACTTTCACAGACAGAGAGGAGAAGGTGCTTGCCTGGAGGTGGGCGGACCCGTGAAAATGAGACATCGCTGTTAGAGTCATGGATACAGAATTTCAGTTTTGCAAGGTGACAAAGTTCTAAAAGTTTGTTGCACAGCAATGTGAATGTTGCTACTATGGAGCTGTAGACTTCAAAATGGTATGATGGTAAATTTTATACTTATATATAACAAGAATGTGGGGAATATGATAGATTATTATGTTTAAAGAGAAAAAAAGAGATGTATACCTGTTTAAATATTTGGAAGTATATTTATGTTATGTGTTTTGTTATTATAATTATTATTATTTTAATTTTAAAAAGATACAATACACAGAATTGACCAGGTGCAGTGGCTCACACCTATAATCCCAGCACTTTGGGAGGCCAAGGTTGGGGGATCACCTGAGATCAGGAGTTCAAGACCAGCCTGGCCAACATGGCAAAACTCCGTCTCTACTAAAAATACAATAATTAGAACTCTCCTGTAATCCCAGCTACTCGGAGACTGAGGCAGGAGAATCGCTGGCTGGAACCTGGGAAATGGAGGTTGTGGTGAACCGAGATTACACCATTGCACTCCAGCCTGGGCAAAAGAAAGAAAGAAAGAGAGAAAGAGAGAGAGAGAGAAAGAAAGATAGAAAAACGACAATAAACAGAACAGATTTCAGCAAACAGTGAAGAATTCATAACTGATTGCTTTTCCCATTATTACATTGTGCTCTATGAGGAACTCTATTTATAGTGAGTTTTAGGTTTTCCAAAACAGAAGTTAAGCCTTTTGAGAAAATTCGGTGTGTTTAATCTCTTTTCTCAGTCCCCTACATATGAATGTTTAATTGTGATTAAATCTGGGCAACAAATTTAGATGAGAAAAATTTTTGCAATCTACGCATCTGACAAAGGGCTAATATCCAGAATCTACAAAGAATTAAAACAGATTTACAAGAAAAAAACAAGCAAGCCCATCCAAAGTGGGCAAAGGACATGAACAGACACTTCACAAAAGAAGACATCTATGAAGCTAACAAACATATGAGAAAATGTTCATCATCACTGGTCATTAGAGAAATGCAAATCAAAAACCTCATTGAGATATCATCTCACACCAGTTAGAATGGTGATCATTAAAAAATCTGAAGACAACAGATGCTGGAGAGGATGTGGAGAAACAGGAACACTTTTACACTGTTGGTGGGAGTGCAAATTAGTGCAACCGTTGTGGAAGACAGTGTGGTGATTCCTCAAGGGCCTAGAAATAGAAGTACCATTTGACCCAGCAATCCCATTACTGGATATATATCCAAAGAACTATAAATTTTTCTATTATAAAGACACATGTACACATATGTTAAGAGTTAAGAAGACTTTATAAAAGTTTAAAATAATTGAGAAGACAGAATGATTTTTTTTGACAGAGTCTCACTCTGTCAAGTAGGTTGGAGTGCAGTGGCATGATCTCAGCTCACTGCAAACTCTGCCTCCCAGGTTCAAGTGATCTCCCAAGCTGCTAGGACTACAGGCATGTGTCAGCATGCCTGGCTAATTTTTGTATTAATACCACAATTTCTTATGATTATCAGAGACGTTATCCCTGCTCATTCCCCAGTCCCTTGGTGTCAGTTAGGTTCTGCTTACAGTAGCAAAGACCTGGAACCAACCCAAATGCCCATCAACGATAGACTGGATAAAGAAAATGTGGCATATATACATCATGGAATACTACAAAGCCATAAAAAATGATGAGTCCCTGTCCTTGATAGAGACATGGATGAATATGGAAACCATCATTCTCAGCAAACTGACACAAGAACAGAAAATCAAACACCACATGGTATCACTCATAGGCGAGTGTTGAGCTATTAAAACATATGGACACAGGGAGGGGAGCATCACACACTGCAGACAGTGGGGATTGGGGGAGTGGAGGGTGGGGACGGATAACGTGGGGAGAAATACCAGATATAGGTGATGAAGGGAGGAGGCAGCAAACCACCTTGCCATATATGTACATATGCAACAATCCTTCATGATCTGCACATGTACCCCAGAACCTAAAGTATAATTTAAAAAAAGAGAGAAATACAAAGATTATTTTAAAAAGAAAGGAAAATACAGTCTTTGAGCCCAGATTAATGAGATTGGTGCAGCGGGATTTCTGGCGGTAGAAAAGAAGCCCAGATTGAAGGAATATTTTAATATTCATGAGAAAAGGATTGCAAACTGAAATGAGTACAAGGAATTAACAGTTCTTACAGTTGACCACTGATGCTGACCTCAGAAAGACACAGGCACAGGAAACACCCCACTTGACTGTAAGATGATCAGTAGGGCAAGCGAAGTGAGTTATCGCAGTGATAGCGTCTCAGCCTAGAGGTGAATGGATGTGGTGAAACAGCATCCTGTATCTGGGGCAGTGCCCAAGGTTCATAACCGTACGCCAAGGAAATCAAGGATGAGGCCACACACAAGAAGTGAGTTTAAGAGCAGAAGTTAAAGAGAAAAGCTCTGTCTCCTGCAGACAGAGGGGAGCTCTCCAGTGGGTCTTCCAGTTTCCTAGTGAAATGAGCAGGGTTTCATAGATGATCTTGAAGAGGCAGTGTCTGATTTACATAGCATCCAAAATTGGTTGGACCAGGCATGCCACTTACATAATGCACAAAGCAGCTGGCTGCCGCACCCTCGTCTTTCACTATGCAGATGGTGTCTCTACCTGGGTGGTGCCATGTTGCCTGCTCCTTTGCTATACACGTGGTTGACAAAGAAAACAGAAGATGGAGTGTCCATGTTGAACATGCCTGGCCCTCAGGTAGCCTTCTCCTTTCCTTCTTTCTTTCCTTCCTTCCTTCCTTCCTTCCTTCCCTCCTTCCTTCCTTCTGTCCCTCCCTCCCTCCCTCCCTCCTTCCTGCCTTCCTGCCTTTTTTCTTTTCTTTCTTCTTCCTTTTTTTATTGACTGTCTCACTCTGTCACCAGGCTGGAGTGTAGTGGCATGACCTCGGCTCACTGCAACCTCCGCCTCCTGGGTTCAAGCAATGCTCCTGCCTCAGCCTCCTGAGTAGCTGGGATTATAGGCACTTGCCACCACACTCAGCTAATTTTTGTATTTTTAGGAGAGATGGGGTTTCACCATGTTGGCTAGGATGGTCTCCATCTCCTGACCTCGTGATCTGCCCGCCTTGGCCTCCCAAAGTGTTGGGATTACAGGCGTGAGCCACTGCGCCCAGCCCAGGTAGCCCTTTTCTATTGGCACAACTGCTGGCATTCACCCGTGCAAGCTTCCAGCTTGCTTATGTACATCTGCAGCTCCATTTTACAGGCTATTCTTTGTTAGAAAAGAAATAATTTGTGGGGGCTGCTTTTTGTTAAAAGGGAAACCTTACTGAGGACTCTTACTCTCACTAACTTCCTAAATAACTTCTTTTTACCTCCTGTAACAGTGGGGTGGAGGAACCAGCAGACCAGAGTCACTGGGTGCCTGAGGTGTGGAAAAGGGTAACCACAGCCCAGCTGGCACCCCGGGGCCCTGCAGAAATGCAGCCTGGGGCACCAGAACCTCAGATACTCCGGGAGACAAAGGAAGTCTGGATATTTATGCAAAATCTTAAAATGTTAAAACACTGGTTTGAAACTGTTTAAAACACTTCCTGAGCATAACAAAATGTGCCACATGTCTACAGAGCAGACTTGGTGCAGAGAGCTGGAACATCTTTTTTAGAGTCACAGGCTAGAAATGACCTGTTTGGCATCTGTGCCATCAGATTGGATCTGAAGCCTAGAGATGAAAAAAGACTTGTCCAAGGTCACTGTGAGCTGCTGAAAATAAGTGCATACATAACCCCATGTTCTCAGTCCAGGATTCTCCCAAGGGAAAAGGGGCAGAGGTCTAGGATACAGAAATAAGTCGATTCCTATATGGAAGGGAGACCCTGACCTCATGTTCGTGAAGTGTCTCAAGTGTGCACCCTTCAAGCTAAATACATACACACCCCTTAGATTTATGCTGTGAATTACAATAGATAATAATATCACACTATATTTCATAAGGGTTAAAAGCATTATTTTTAAAAAATATAAACTTTTAAAATACACTACATTTTTACTATCCTATTGGATATTCACTCATTTTAAACAAAAAGTCCCAACGCTGGGTGTATTTCAGGTAATTCTGACCTACTGTGAGTGACGAATAAACCTTTGATGCTTAACTTTTGTCATCTGTATAAGGACGATGGTGTAATTACTCCTAGTGTTTTGATGAGAGTTATTGTGTTATTGTGAAACATGGTCAGTCATTGTCAAACCCCCTACATTTACTAAGAAAGAAATAATATTTTGTACATAAAAATTTTGATAATTGCTCTTATCCAAAAAGAGAAAAATGAAAAATTATTTTTCTCCAACAATGTAAGCTAATGCATAAGACATAACTCTCATTGTTTTATTGTGGTAAAGGCATTATAGTCACAAAAAGAAGGTCATAACTCAGTTCTATGTTCTTAAAAAAATTAAGTTCAATTGCTCATAATTGGTTTAAATGTTACTGTTTGCATAATGCATGATTTCTTTATTAAAAGGCCAAGACAGAAAAACACATTACCTCATTTGAAAAAAGCTTCAGGATGAATCTTTCCTGTAGCTTCAGATGATTTAAAATTGATCTCCTATAGCTTGTCCTACTTTTATATTCTTAACAACAGACAAAATAGTTTCTTTTAATTTTAAGTCAAACTCTTTTGAGGACACATGATTGAGTTACGTTGCTATTTTCAGAGTGTACTCACGGGCTTATTTTATCTTTCCTCAGTAATCCTACTGCAGAGGGGATAAAGACACCACAACAGGTATTTCACACTCATTAACGTGAGATAAGCCTTGACGCCTCCAATGATGGAACATGTGTCCCAAGCAGATCCATTTGCCCAGCATGCCTTCTTGTGTGTCTGTCTTGGTAGATTGCCCTGCACAAGAAAACTCCCAACTGCAAGGAAGACCAGGCAAAGTTCTCTTCAGGAAGAGAAGAGGAGAAGGCAGTGGAACTGAAGCTCTCATAAAAAAAAAAATGATATCTGCTTTTCCAATGAACATTTCCTGGTCATCTGCCCCTAAGCCAGGCTGCGGCTGTGGGAGTCAGAAAATAACTAGAATACTGCTCCTAACCCTTGTGGTTTGAAGGGGAGGATGTGGCATTGGAGGGAAGGGCCATTGTCCAGGCTAGGCACAGGACACGCAAATGCTGCAGGGAAGAGCTGATGAAGTTATGAGTCCAGATTCAGCTTTCTCCTGGAAAATAAGAATCTGGGCATTTGAAAGTCCTCGGTTTTAAGTTGGATCTTGATGGATGTCTTTTGTCAAGAAGGGATTGAAATTTTCATTCTTGGAGGATTAAAAAAAATAGGGGGAAAAAGTATCTTTCCATATAAGAATCAATACCAAAGCACCCTTCACTAAGAGAAAACAGGGAGAATGTTTCTGTTTTTCTAAGTTGTGCTCAGTGACCAGTACTCTTGAGTTCTGTGTGCTTAGAAATGAATGGCCGAGTCCTAAGCTAGGAGCAGGGGCTACAGGCTTGTGCATTACCCCAAGCCTCATGTACCAAGGGTTGAGGAAATATATTATGATGATGGATTTTTAGACAATTAGAAGTTTAGATTCAAATACATTCACACAGACAAGAAATTTCCCTAGGTGAACATGCACATCGTAGACACACATGCACACACATACCCCACTGTATTAAGAACACATACTACACATGCTCGAGCTATGCTTGTGGACTCAGTGGGAATAGGTATGAGAATAGAGAATGCAACCAAATTAATAAAATACATAAAACAAGAAGGGGATCTTACACAGACCACTGATGTGTTATAAACAGAAAAGTTTAACTTTATTACATACCTGCAGTCCAACTTTTTAAATAGGATAAAAAATAAATGAATGACTTAAATTCTACAGACTATCATACATGGAGTCACTCTCACCCTGAACAGATGTATCTGAATCACCAGTTAAGTAAACCAGTTAAACAGACATATCTGAATCACCAGTTAAATAACTAGTAGGTTAAAGGTTAAGTTTCTGGGAGGAGAAAAACGCTAGAACAGGATCAAAAGTTTCTGGCCTTGAGAAATTCAGTTTCTTTTTAGTAGAGATAGAAGTCATAGACAAGACTGGAAGTCACAAGGTCAAATGCCTACAGGGGCCAGGCAGGTTAGACAGATTAATGAAACTAACTGGTGGGAGACAATAGGGCATACTGGAGACTGTGGCTCACCGAAGAGCTCCCATGCTCTCTAAAGAGTGCGGTGGCAGTGACCTCATTTCCAGCTGATTGTGGCTGTTAGAATGCATGCCAGTATTGTCACAATTCAGATTTTCATTTTTAAAGAAAAGTTAGATATCTTATATTTAATGTAAAATCTCCTGATATTACATGTTGTCGATGAATGTAAAGTTTTTTTAAACCATCAGGCAAATCAAAGGAAATATCTGTGAGCTCAACTCAGTGGGTTTACTGTGATGCATTTGCAACTTCTGGCACAGAGGAATGTTTTGATCCTTCCCTGAGTCTCCTTCTGGACCCAGCATATGGATGCTTGCACAGTGTGCCCCTGGGTGTGCATTGATTTGTTAACAGAATCCTCTTCATAAAGTGTCTCAGGTTAGGTGTGCTAGAAACGTCCTCTAAGACAGAGGATCACTGGGCAGAATTCTCAAAAGCAGCATCTGGGAGGGAGCCAGGGAGGAGGAATGACCTGTAGAAGGTGGTGATCTGTGATGAGTTGGGGCATCAGCCTCCAGGAATCCCAGGGGAGACCTTGACGCTGATCTGGCTTTTCAGAGTTGTCCTCATCAAGGCAGTGGGGCTGGGTTTTCACATATAAACCATTTGTCTGCCGCCTACCATTACTGGATGTAAGCTGCTTTGGGGACGGGGTGTAACTTTGAGAAGCACTTTCCTTGGGCCAGCGACATTCCCAGAGAGGGACTCAGGTCTGAGCTGTCTGCAGCTAATGCTCCGGCAGTTCCTGGTGAGGGCATGTGGGGGGACCCTGCAATATCTGCTACATGTCATGCTCAAATAGAAGGGACCAGCCCCATTTTTCAAATTGTAAGAATGGTGCTTAAAATGTTTTTTAGGGGCCAACTTAAATATGTAAAATGTTAGAGTTAGAATTTACATAATTCACCTATTTCATGTGTGGGTATGGGGGTGGGGATCCCATTTAGGGCTTCTTGCAAAATGGGCTTGAAAATTAAATTGAAATTTAATAAATCAACAGGAGAAAAGTGTGCAAATGTATTTAAGACAAGCTTTACATGGCATGGGAGCCACCATAAAAAAAAAAAAGACTTAAGCAGTTAGAGACCCTTAATTATATACTGGATTGGACAAAGAATAGAAACTTGTGAAGACGCAGCTAAATCGTGTGGGAAGACATAAAAGATAGGAGTTATTTTCAGGACGTCTGTACTGAATTCTTTTTGGTCTCCACTTCTTGTCCTTGAGGATAAAGATGCTATTTCTTTTGCTACAGGGAAGGTGTCTATCACGTGGGAATTTCACCTCCTGCTTTTAAGAAACAGAAAAGAGGTCAGAATACTTTTCCTGCACCTGCTATTTTCCAACTACCTTTAACTCAAAACAGTCAATATGCCAGGGTAATAGATTTTTAACTTTTTCATTTGTTTAAAATCACCTATACATAAGTAATTAGGCATTTTCAATGTGTGAAATGATTTAATTCACATTCTTTCTATGTCTCTTTAACATCAGAATATTTTTTCACTATCCTTTGGCTCATTGAAGTAACTTTTAAAAAGATATATCACTCCTCTTGGTAATATGAGGAAAAGCTCCTTGTATAATTCCTTTCTGGAAATACTGTTCTTGGACACAGATACCCATCTTCATTACACCAAGCCATTTTTTGCCATTTATCTCACCTTAAATGCTTGCAAGTAAGAGATCAAACCCCAAGAATAATGACAAAATCCATACCGAATGTCTGTCCTTCTTTGTCACAGAGAGGGTTATGTAAATGGCGGACACTTCCTAAAATGGCATTGACTGAGATCATTCCACAGTGATGCATCTTATCTTAACCGTGATGAAAGAGGCTTTTTCAGGAGTGGTTTTGCAGGAACCTCACCTATTTGTTCATAAAAGATGCTTTCATTGCCACTACCTCACAATGGATACTAAACAAACACAAATACGTTTCCAGCTGGCTGTGGAGAATCACAGATCTACCCAAACTCTGATATCATTTCTGAGCCTATTCAGCTATAATGATACCCTGAGTTTTTTGGATACCACTCAAACAAGGTTTAGACATAGCCAGTGCTGAGAAGGTGCTGATTATTACTAGATTCTGTTCCAGCTTCAGTAAGACCACCCACTAGGGGTGGGTGGACTCACATTGAAGGGACTGTGGGAACCACATTAGCACAGACCAACTGATTGTGCGAAGCATTGTGTTATCAGAAGGTACATCGGCTGCCTCCAGTTAAAAAAAGAACTGGGGGCAGGATGTGCCATCCCTGAGGATTTTTGAAACATATCTCCATGCTTACATTTTCCCTGATATGCTTACAGGATTATTGCGAGTCTTTTTTGTTTTGGTTTGGTTTTCTTCGAGATGGAGTCCTGTTCTCTTGCCCAGGCTGGAGGGCAGTGTTGCAATCTCAGCTCACTGAAACCTCCGCCTCCCAGGTCCAAGCGATTCTCCTGCCTCAGTTTCCCAAGTAGCTGACGTTACAGGCATGCACCACCATGCCTGGCTAATTTCTGTATTTTTAGTAGAGATGCAATTTCACCATGTTGCCAGGCTAATCATTAACTCCTGGCCTCAAATGATCCACCTGCCTTGGCCTCCTGAAGTGCTGGGATAATAGGTGTGAGCCTGGGCGCCCGGCTGCTCATTGCAGTTATTAGATCCCCTAAGGACATGTATAGCTCTGATTTCCACAAATAAGCAGAAGAAGCTTCATTTCAATTCCACCCATTACTGTCTTTCCATTCCTGTGCCTAGCACCTACCTTCCTGACATCGATAAGGAAACTAAAGACTGGATATTTTAATAAGTATATGCCTTGTTTGACTTATAGGTTCAGACTGAGAAATGCAAATATTTAGTTAGATAACATTTTGATGTAACGTTTTGGGAGTAAAAGTCTGGGCAGAAATGAGACAGCGACCACTTTGCATTTATTTTCCTCTCTCTACATTCTCAAAGCACCAGTCATTTTTTTTTTTTTTTTTTTTTTTTGAGACAGAGTCTCTCTCATTTGTCCAGCTGGAGTGCAATGGCACGATCTCAGCTCACTTCAACCTCAGCCCCCCGGGGTTCAAGCAATTCTCCTGCCTCAGCCTCCCAAGTAACCGAGATTACAGGTGCCCACCATCACGCCAGGCTAATTTTTGTATTTTTAGTAGAGATGGGGTTTCCCCATGTTGGCCAGGCTGGTCTCAAACTCCTGACCTCAGCACCTGTCACTTTTAATGGAATCCCTGAAATTGCAATAAACCATCACTTCCAGGTTTATTTCCCAATTTTGTGGAGCTCTTGACACCTGTTCCTCAACAGAGACCTTCTGAAATCCTAACCAGCCAGATGGCGCTCCTGTATTAGTTCAGTAAGGGAGATTTACATAAAGAAATCCATCCCAGACACCACGGGGAATGGGCCCAGGGACCAAGGATAATGATGAAGATTTTCCTTATGTTCAAATAAAAGTGATATTGTATTATCATCAATTAATGGGAGCAATGAAAACCTGCTCTGGCATCATGTTGAAATGCTTTTAGAGGTAAAATTGAGTTTCACCTACATTAATTCCATGGGTCAAAGCCACAGGTTTTATAACCTATATGGTTATTTTGTAGGGCTTATCTGCCCTCAGATCAAAGTGTGATATTAAGAGAATAGAGTTTTTGAATTTTTTTGTGAGTAGCTGCACTTAGAATCAGATGGACTTAAAAAATTATTCTGTCTTGTAGGTACAAGCAGTTTCTCAGCTAGAAAGATGAACAAAGCAGGCGTGTGAAATCTGAAATGATTTTCAGGTTCTTATTGATTCAAAGACATGAGATATGGCTGGCAGCTGCTCCCTGGGCATAGATCTTGGAGATGTCTTAGGAGCCAGTCCTGCAACCTAAGACAACTTTATTTTCACTCTCTGCTCCAGGGAGAGCAGTCATGGATATTTTTTATTCATGTATGGTCATATATGATACTTAACCCAATTTCAAAATGCTAAGGTCAATGGATAAAATACAAAGTTAAAAAATTGTTTCCCTATACAATGTGAAAGTGCTGGGAATAGGATATTTTCTCAAAATTTATTTATTTATTTATTTATTTATTTTTATTTTAGAAAAAGAGAGAAAAGGAGAAAGAAAGAAACAGCAAAAGAAAGAAAAAAGAATGAAAGAGAAAGAAAGAGGAAGAGATTTTAGAAAAAGAGAAAAGGAGAAAGAAAGAAACAGCAAAAGAAAGAATAAAAAAAGAATGAAAGAGAGAAAGAAAGAGGAAGAGAAAGAGGGAGAGAGAATGGGATTCTT
>PVKP010019647.1:23664-42185 GCA_004027715.1 Plecturocebus donacophilus | reverse complement strand
GCTCATCATCACTGGTCATTAGAGAAATGCAAATCAAAACCACATTGAGATACCATCTCACGCCAGTTAGAATGGTGATCATTAAAAACTCTGGAGACAACAGATGCTGGAGAGGATGTGGAGAAATAGGAACACTTTTACACAGTTGGTGGGAGTGTAAATTAGTTCAACCATTGTGGAAGACAGTGTGGTGATTCCTCAAGGACCTAGAAATAGGAATTCCATTTGACCCAGTCATGCCATTACTGGGTATATACCCAAAGAATTATGAATTGTTCTATTATAAAGACACATGCACATGTATGTTCATTTCTGCACTGTTTACAATAACAAAGACCTGGAACCAACCAAAATGCCCATCCATGATAGACTGGACAGGGAAACTGTGGCACACACATATCATGGAATACTATGCAGCCATAAAAAACGATGAGTTCATGTCCTTCGTAGGGACATGGATGAATCTGGAAACCATCATTGTCAGCAAACTGACACAAGAACAGAAAATCAGACGCAACATGTTCTCACTCATAGGTGGATGTTGAACATGAGAACACATGGACACAGGGAGGGGAGCATCACACACTGAGGTCTGTTGGGGGTGCTAGGGGAGGGATAGTGGAGGTTGGGGAGGGACAACATGGGGGGAAATGCCAGATATAGGTGACAGGGAGATGGAGGCAGCAAACCACCTTGCTATGTATGTACCTATGCAACAATCCTGCATGATCTGCACATGTACCCCAGAACCTAAAGTATAATGAAAAACAGGATAAAAACAGTAATTTTTACATTATAATTTTGAAGAAAAATACTTTAAGATATTAACAAAAGTTGGAACTATGAGAGTTATTAGAAGTTGGAAAAATTAAAAGTACACTAAATACCTCATCTTACAAGGCAAGAAAGACTGAATATATGTCCTTCATTTTTACAATACTAAAGATGTAAAATAAACACATTCCCTAATAATTTCCAAGGTAATTGGTGATAGAATTAAAAGTAGATAACATTTTAAATCTCCAAACATGATTTTAATAGAAAAAGAACAAAAGTTAGAATTAAAAATATATTTATAAAAACTCAACCTTTACAATTCTCAAAAATAGATTTAATTTCTTCAATGAAGATTAAGAACATATTGAGTAAAAAAGTAATACCCTACATGTTGCTTAAAGGAGACATTGTAAAATTAAAGATATTTATGAATAGAATACCAGCTTGAATTTATAAAATAAACATTTTAAAATTTAATATAAATTAATATTCGATAAATTACAAAAATTAATATTAAAGTTGAGAAGGGAACTCTCATAATTTTATAAAACATTTCAGGAAATACCAGCATACATTAGAAGCTTGATATAGGTTTATAGCCTGTTACTGGCTAAATTGAATTCCTGAGAATTATCCTAAAAATATGATCTGGAATGTAGAAACATGGCAATATGTAATCAGTTATATTATAACATTTTAATTATAAAAACTTTAGATATTTTTTAATGTTCAGTTATGAAAAGGGGATAATTTAAATGAATCTTCAGTGTCCATATCACAAAATATTATTCAATCATTAAAAATTACGATTTTTAAAATTAATAGCACAGATGCAAAATATATGATTATTAAAAATAGAAGATAAAATTTTAATGTGATCTTTAAAAAATGCATATAGCTATACTCAAATTTTGGGAAATTCACCCAAATGGTAACATAAATCACCAAAATAATGTCTACTTAATCTTTAGTCACCAAGGATTAAATCTATACTATATTTTATTATTACTAAATTGTTAAATCTATATAGAGTATTAGCTAAGTAAGAATGAGTACTACTGATCCCAGGATACTGTGTTTCTGGACTTGTAGTTGTACCTTTTAGTTTTTTTACAACCATAAGCTACCAGAAAGCAGAGCATGAGTTCAGTTATTTTTAATGGTAATAAAATTTTCTGGCTGAAGTGCATTTATTTGGTCACTACCTCTCCCCAAACATGGAAGATTTCTTTTGCTAAAGCCTAAAATGATAAAAAAAATGGTGTCCTTTCCAACTCTTGAGTCCAACAGAGCTTTCTGAAATTCCACCAAATGGACTATAAACTCCAAATTATCTTTTCTTAAAAATGATATTTTAGAGGGATCTTTCACAACTACTGTTTCAAGAATTGAAACACAGAGCAAGCTATATAGAAATATAATGGCTAAACTATGCTCAATCTTGAAAATAATTACCATAAGTATATACCTTTTTAAAGAATTGCTCTTCAGTAACTTTAGAGAGTTACTGCTAGCAAAGCAAACTTTTCTTTTTAAACCTTCCTGTTGGGCTTCTTTTTCTAGCTGTGTTTAAGTCTACACAAATAAAAGACTCAAGTGTCTGCAGAAGTAGGTGGTAAAATGAACAGTAAGGTATTGAGCAATTAAGTAAAAAACCTGAATGCATTCAGGTCATAATTTTGCTTCTATCTCTTGCTGGCTCTGTGGCTTTAAGTGAGTTAGTTAGCACTCTGTAAAATGAGGACAACAATATTGACATTAAGATTACTGGGAGAACTAACTGGGAGAATGTTAAAATACCTGTCACCTGGAAGTTACATGAGGTACACAAGCTACCATTACAGTGTTAAGGGGAACAAAGAGTATGCTTTTTTAACACTGACAGTTAAAGACTTGGAAAAAGCTCAAACTGTAGAGAATGTTATTTCTTTAATTAAAAGATAAAAAGCAATGCTTGCCCCTACATTTAGAAGTAATGGCATTAATATTTCTTATGGTAAAGCAATCTGGCATTGTGAGGGATGACGCTAAGTAAATGGGTAGTTGGGAGTGGGGAATGGGAGAAGAAGCCCTTAGGTGATAACTGAGAAAGAAACTAGAGGAGTGAGTAGAGCTGGTAAATGCTCGTATCACTGAGCTCAGTGGGTCACCAATTCTGTTCTTGAATGAACTGAGAACTAAAGTACCCACTCAGAGAAGGAATAGAAGTTGCTAAAAAGTCAACAGTGGGCACATATTGTGAAGCAAGGAAAAGAGTAGAAGTTGGCTGGAGTTGCTAGAGGCTGTATTGGTAAGGAATTCTAAATGTTATAACAATAACAAAACTCTGTCATTTATAAAATACAGGTTTCTTTCCACACTGTAGTCCACTCTGGGTGAACACTAGGGTAAAGAAGAAGACGACTCTGATTTAAGCAGTCATTGACAGACCAGAGCCCTTCTGTCCTGAGACTGTGATTCTCTAGTTTACCATCAAGTCTTCTGTGAAGGTCTGGCTGGTTCAGATAAGGAAGAATGTGAAGGATCTCATAGGAGTGAAAGAGAGGAGAAAAGGAGTGTGGGCTAGATGAACAGGTAACGTTGTCACTTTCACAAAGGCAGATGCAAAAATGATGAGCTTGCCATCAGGTACTTGGACCTGTGCCAGAGGAAGCCAAAAAAGATTCACTTAGAATAGCATGCAAACAAACCAAGTTCAGATAAGGAAAAGACAAACCTTAAAACTGGCTTCTGGCTGTCACAAATCAAAGGAGTCAACCTATCCCAGGGACAGGGGCCCAGTGACTTCTAGCACTGGAAGTGATCGAAAATTAGAAAGAAAGCAATGCTACGTTATTGCAGATCAGCCTGAAACTCAGGGAGAAAAGCAGGGAAAATAATGCAGGGTTGGGTTCTTCATAGGGGAGATGAAAAAAAAGGCAGGGGTAGCCAGGACATGCAACAGAGGGGACTATGGGCAGACACCACAGCTTGATGCCCCAGAACGAACTCCAGGAGGTCATCTGAGGAAGAGACTTTTAGAACCATGAAGTCTTTACAGGTTGCAGGAAAGTGATTCTGAAAGGCACTCCCAACACGTAGGCACACACACACACAGGGAGGACATGTCCCAACACGGAATCTACCTTGGTCTAAGGACTGAGGAACCTAGACCAGGGTAAAACTTGATGGGATCAAGTGAGTTGACTTTGAAGGCAAAGACTGGTTTAATCAGTGATATTTCTACACTCTGTTTTGTTTCAGAATTCTCTATAATGAGCATATAGGTGATTTCAATGCCTTTAAAAATCTCACTATTGTATGGAAATGGTTAGGTGATCTAAGAAAGGGAACCAAATGACCTAGGGAAGAGGACAGATCTATCCTTTTATATTTCAGTGGGGTCCTGGACAATTTTAGAATTTGTGAACTATTCTAAGCACTCATCAGTGTTTGTCATTTTGGCCAACCTTGTTGGTTTCTCTGGTGTGACCAGAAGTAAAAACCTTGATCATCAAAATGGCTTCTTGTTTGTTTGTTTGTTTTGCCTATCTCAGAAACAGCAGGGAGTTCATTTTTGTAGCAAGGTTTGAGGGAGAAGAAAGTTCAGAAAGTAAAACAAAGTGATAGCAGCAGCAGAGTGGCTGGTCAGGCAGCAGCCTGGGAGGAGTGGAGAGGGAGCCACAACCCTGTGTCTTCCCCTAGTAGCCACACACACACGATTTTGGCTCAAAGAATGAACTGAACTGAGCAATCTAACCCTGGTCCTTCTTTCTTCTCCTAAGATCACCAACACTATCTGTACCCATGTGTTCTGTCAGCAAGAAGGACAGAAGAAGGGTGGCACTGAACATAAAGGGCAGTGTGGATTGATTTAAGGGAGTTTGAGGAAAGAATGTTGGCAAATTACCTCAAAAATCATTAGACAGGCTATTCCCTTTAATCTACTAATGTCTCAAGTAAAATTCTACTAAATGAACTAATCAAAAGAGAAAATGTAAACATGATTTTTTTTCTTTTTTTTTTTGCTGTATTAGGTATATATGTCTCTTTTTTCAGTAACCCATTTTTCTGGGAGCCACTCCTCACATTTGTATACTTTCTGTGAGAGCAATCTTGTTGTAGACATGGACCTACTTATACCCCTGACTGCCAAGGGTGAGGACCTTGCCCTGCCCAGACTCCAGCTCCTATCTATATGAGTTGGATCAGAAATGAGCACCTGATTTTACGATGGCCATCTCCATTCACTTTTGCTGGATGTTTACAACTAGAACCAAGAAAAAGCTTAAAACTGCAATGAGTAAAATTCTAGGATTTGTGGATAGCCATGTTTCCTGTCATTTGGGCTAAGAAGAAAATAACAGGAAATCTGGCTGAAGCAGGAAAGGAAAATTAAACAGATAACACAGAAAGAGGCAGATCAAGTGAATGGAAAAAGAAGCCTTTGAATTTCTGCAGTGGTCCTAATGCTCAGCCCCATCCTTACCCTTTTTTAAGGCTTGGTTTCTGAAAGCCTTCTGAATTCTGTGAATTGCCTCAATATCCATCTCACAAAGTCAACCTATTTTAAAAAGAATTCCTGTTGATCACAACAAACAGATCCCAAATTAATAAGCTAGATTTGTTTTGCAAGGGAAATGCATTAAAACAACTAAAATAGATGTCAGTGGGAGAACTGTTAAGTATGTTTTATAATTATGCTTCTATTACAATCATAATCATGAAAATAACACAGCAACATAGCTCAGAGCGATGAGCTCATAGCTAACACTTTTATGAGAAAATCAGAACATAAAACTATAAGAACATTCTCATTGCAACCATGAAAAAGCCTGTATATCCTTAAATATTAGAAAAGAGGATAGAATAATTAAAATTTGGGATAATGTTAAAATAATATTTCAGCAATCAAAATTATGTGTAATGAAAAATTAATTATATATACATAGTCTAATTATTATGAATCAGTTAACCAACGTTTCGGGGCTACTAGTAGAAAGAACATGTGCATTCAAAAAGAAAACTAGACCACAGCACAGTGGAAAAAAAGATCCAAGTCTGTCTTAATATTGACTAAAGCAAGTTTGCCCAACCTATGACCCCATAGGCCACATGCGGCCCAGGACAGCTTTGAATGCAATACAAATTCACAAACTTTCTTAAAACATTAAGAAATATTTTGGGGATTATTTTTTAGCTTATCAGCTATCATTAGTGTTAGTGTGTTTTATGTGTGGCCCAAGACATTCTTTTTCTTCCCATGTGGGCCAGGAAAGCCAAAAGATTGGACACCTCTGAGCGAAAGCATCCTAGTATATTCTGATTACTTTCTAACACTTTCCTGTAGTCTGTCTCCCTAAGAACGTGAGACATGCCTGATACTTGTGAATTCCTGGACAAAGTATTGAGTTTCATTAAAGTCAGAGAGGAAATGGCCTCCATCTCACTGCTTTGCAAGCAGGAAAGGCCAAAAAGCCATCATTCCCACCTCCAGCCCCAGTTTCTATCACAACCCGAAAGAGTGAAAGCATACTGCTTCAATGTAGGAATTAATTATCAATGCACACATCACGGCTAAAGGAAAAGAAACAAAGTTTTAAAATGTTGTATCCTCTAATAAGAAAAAAATAACTCTCATAGTATTTTTGGTTTGTCTTCTGAAATCCACTGAATTATCATTTCTAATGTGCATACACACCTTAATAAGCCATTGTGAAAATAAAGGAAATGCCTTGCAAACATTAACCCACATAATTCTCAGACAGTCCACTAATGCAGGCATCCTTACCCCCATTTTACAGATGATGGTGAAGTACCTAGTTGAAGGTCACATAACTTCTAAGTGGAGAACCAGAATTCATAACCAGAACTTCTCTCATTGCAAAGTTGATCTATTTCTGCTAAATTCTGACATAGCACATATTTGATGATGATGATGATAGCAAGTTTTTCTGTAAAATTGGGATTAAACTCCATTCTGTGTGATTTTTAAGAAGCAGTTGTTTAGAGGGACAGGTGATGTCTGCTTGCCACAGAGAGGCAGTGCTTATTCAAATCTCAGTTCTTAGAGCTGACTGAAGAAAGGGAGTCTCAGAGACAGGAAGAGCCCAGTCACTATGAATATAAGCAGAGGTTGCAGCTCTCCTCAGCTGGAAAGTTGAAGGGTGGGATAATAAAAGACTTTCAAAGTGCCATTTAAACCTGAGCTTTGATTCTGTGATTCTGAGATTCTGTGATAATAATGAGGCAAAGTTTTTTAGCAGCAAGTCACTTGACCTCTCTGTTTTCTTCTGTTCTACCCAGATTGGATACCACCCAGCACTCCCCACCACAGGTGCTTAGGTGGGGAGGCAGGTTAGATGCTGAGCAGAGGAGACACGACAGCCCCTATCCCTATTTTAGCCACGATGGCTTTGCTTTTCTCTGTTTTACATATTGGACCTTTGTGTAGGATTATATTTAGAGAAAATGTTTCACTGCTTCAAAATATTTTAAGTAGATACAATTTTTGAAAACACTGAACTGTATGATCTCTAGACTTTTTAAAAGGAAAATTCCCCCACTTCCAATAGCACTTGCCTAGGTGATAACAAAACAGAATGCTTTGTTTCACCAAACTGAAGCTATTAAACAACCATGAACTTTGAGCTATCTGCCAGCCAAAGCTGATAACTGGTCAAGGACTCTGAATTCCCCAATGTGCCAATATGCCTCCGGGACTGAGTTAAGAGTTTTGCCTAACCAGTATGCAACAGAACTTATCTAATCCATTATATGTAAACTCTGAACTCATTCTGTCCTATCTAGAGTACAAACTTTCCATCACTTTCTAGCACATAAACAACCTGACTTTTATTATCCAGAGAGGAGTTCAGTGGATTCTGTTTCCTTCCTCAGCAAGCATATAAATTCAGCAAAAACTTTGTTATCACTGAAGTGGTCATTGCTTTCCTTTGCCAGCCTCCTTTTAATTGGCAAGCTGGGAAATTCTTGGACATGCTGTGGAAGCAACTGCTAGGTTTTGTGATGGTCTTTCCTAGGCCATGTGTGAAGGAAGAGTCCACCCTCAATTGGAAGGCTCTCAAAGGACAATGAACACTCACAGGTATAGCAATGTATGGCACGTATTACAATTAGGAGCTGTTCTTGAAGCTGACAGACAGGATTGCCTATTTTTTTCCTTTTGAATGGACTTACTAATACAAAACCAACTAAGGAATGGAAGTGATGCTTTATTTAAGATACACATCTAGTTTAAATCAGATTTTTAATCCAATTTTTAAAATGTTCCTCTAAAAATAAATTCTTATTAAAGTTTCCTCTTTAGAAGATAAGCAGGTTTAGTAGAAAAACTGTGACAAATTTTGAAGATCAAGACTTTGCTGCTTCTCATTTCATCTCCCCCATCCCACCTTTGCCAAGGGCAGACAGCTCTCTTGCCTTCATAAAAGTCAGACTGGTTTCCTTCTGTGGATTCAAGTATTTTTATATGTTCTTTTTTTGAGTTTGGACTCCATTAGTGAGAATTCAGTGAGCTGCCCTTCCTTTCACTCTGGCTATCTTCACATCCATTTTGTTAAACTTTTAGTCACCTGTATGAGAATAGCAACCTCTGCAGGAAGAAAAAGAAAACTGTTGGGTGGCAGTTAGGGCCCAGATTCTATTAATAGTAGCCAGGGGCAACTTCTGTGGATTACTTAATGAAGAGACGTATAATGGACCAATGGTGAAATCCAGCAAATGGTTAAAGGGATAGGCACTGTAAAATGCTTGAAATTTTCTGTGTAATATTTTAGAAAAGAAACAAATACTTGTTTAATTGATAGAAACTCCAAACTGCAGAGCCACCTCAGAAATAAGAATAAGGGAAGGATAGACCTACAAAAAATGAAGCTTAAGAGTTCTCACTTCCATCTAACTGCAGTGAAGCTTGTTCTTAGGTTTGTTCAATGATGAGAACAGTCCATCTCCTCTCCAGCCACACAGTCCATTTGGCACAGTGGAAGATAAAGAGGCAGGTAGAGGCAGAACTGTGCTATTCCTCTGTCCACCCTGCCCTGTACCACTTCCTCCCAGCAGGGATTTAGTGCCCTCCAGTTTCTTAAAATGTCCCCACTAACAAGAAGTTTAAAGTTCCATGCTCCATATTCTGAGAGTCTCTGGTGTTTGCATCTTACATCCTTCACTTTTTACTTACATAACTAAAAGTGCTTTAACAGCCCAACAAGTGGGTGCTAAAGATCTGTGCATGAGTGTGTTGAACATGGGGAAGATTTTTTCTAGACTTGATGATCACAAAAGCCTAAGTAGTCATAGAGCAAAGAAAGTTATAAGTCAGATCTGGAGGGCCCTTGAAGATTATACAATCCAACTGCCTAGTGTTTGCAACCCTCCAGAACAAACTTGAGATATAAAAACCATGATAGCATTCAAGCTCTCTTGTGCATTGTACATTGAAGTCATAGAGTGAAATCTGATAAGCTGTCTTCTTCTCACAAACTGTTCTAGTAAGTTGTGGAGTTCCACTGAGTCCTGGAGGCACTATTTAGAACATTTTCAAATAAATTACTATAGAATATAATATTAAATATCAAAATTATCCTACATAAGCCGTTGTTCCTATAAAATGAAAATAAAATATAAACAAAAACAGGAATAACTTTTTGAAGAGTGTTTACTTTAGATAGGGTTTACTTTGCTGGAGAATACTTTTAACTTCTCGGAAGCCTCTTGTATAATGTGTTTATCAAGCTGGCTTAAAACTAGCTCAGAAAATGTTGTATCCAGGGGTTGAGTCTTCCTGCCTTTAAGAAAAGTCTTAGGTCTTTTTGATTTATGGAAGGTTTAATGCAAGACCTACTGAAGATTTACTTGAATAGTAGGAAGAGGTTAATAGAATACACGCAGACCATTAAGCAGCTCCAAGTAAAGTAGAAACTTACTCTACAAATGGCTTGACACTTGGAAGCCACAGCAGCAGTGGCTATGTTAGCTTCATTATGGAAGAGATGGGCAGGGCTCAGAAATGGGAGGCAAAAGTGACTATTATTTTGTGTTTTTTGTTTCTTAACAGAGACCATAACATTTCTGTCTGCAACCCAGATATTTCAGTGGCTTGTTTACTCATCCATTTTTTAGACAAGGGACTTGAGGTCTCAAAAGTTAAGTAACTTGTCTGAGCTTTCACAGTAAGTGGAAGATTCAGAAGTATAACTTAGTCTGGCTCCAGAGTCTATGCTAAATTGTTCTGTTTAGTGCAAATGTGGTTATAAAGTTAAAGTCCCTGAGTCTGGGCAGAGCAGATTCAGAACATCCAGCCAAACTGAGATTTCCTGCTCCCAGAGAGTGGATGAATCTCTGTGACTGGGTCAAGATTCCTTGCTCCTTTTTTAGGGGGGAAGAGATTTATTCTTGGAATCCATCAGCTCCTCAATCAAACAATTTAGTGAAATTGGCCACCCTTCCCATTATTCATGCATGCTCAGACATGACAGAACTCCAACCTAAGCTGAATATGGAACATGCAGAGGAGACCTTGGAAAAGTAAGGCCGAAGGGAAGAATCCTGTGTTTGAAGCAGTAACATCAGGGAGTTTGGGGCAGCTTAATGTAAATTGCTGAGTTATATATTGATGATTCCCTGAATGTAAATTGCTGAGTTATATATTGATGATTCCCTGATGACTCCAGACTTTCCCCCAAAACAAAGTAGATAAGATGCCACACTTAGCTGTGTGATCTTGGATGTGTAATTCTTTTTATGCTTTCACTGCTTCATCTGTAAATTGGACTCATGGGGTGGTTGTGAGGATTTAAAATGCCTATACCCCTTGAAAACTTCAGGTCTCTTTGTCTTCTGTCAGAATAAGTTCCATCCTTTCTATCAGGGAGGAGCCTATGAGAGATGGTACAGTTCTGAGATAATATCATCATAACCATTTAAGGACTATACCTAGCCCTTCAGATACCCTGTCTGTTTACTCCTAAAGTTATGTCTCCAAATGAAGAATGTCTTCTAGATCATCAGAACATCCATCCATCCATCCATCCATTTATTCATATATGCATTTGTTAACCTGTTTGACAAACATTCAAGCATCCGGGTAGATTGATTAACAGATGGAATTACTGTTTCCTTTTTGTCTGGTAGAGAAACCTCTGGATAAACTTAGCTGGTCCAATTTCCAGCAGGGCCATTGACTACAGATTTTATGTTGAGAAATGTTAAAATGGAAATACTATCTTTTTCCCAGGATTACTGTAAAAATGAAACAATGTAAAATACTTCCAACACAGAGCCTGACTCATTAGAGGCACAAAATTCGACTTAGTAATATTCTCCCTTCAGTTGTTCAGGTCATTCTTCATGGCTGCCAATATGTTTTCTAAAAGATTCACTTTTCTTCTGCCACACATTTATTAAGAAATTGTCTCTGTTTTCTCTGTCTTCAGTAATTTTATTTCTAAAATATGTTCAGTTTCTTGGCTGAGTGATTTCTGTACTTTTTTTTTTTTTTTTTTACTATCAGGGCCACTGCTGGCCTAAACCATGTCTTTAAAAGAATACAAAAAGACGTTACCCCCACACTCATATTGACACAGTTCCACATCAAGCCACTCACAATTTAGCCCCAAGCTTGATCTCTCAGCTAAGAGCTCTTGTCCAGTGCACAATCTGCCTAGTATGGTCTGAAGTTTCTTGCAAATGTTCATGTTTATTCAGCCATTCCATCAAAATTTATCAAACTGTCCTAGCACAATCTAGTTGCTGGGATGTAGAAATGAATAGTAGAGAGTCCTAGGCTGCAAGGATATTTTAATGGTATGTGTTGTGTGATATTTGTTGACTTATCCAATACTCATGTAAAATCATTACATAAGGTGATACCAGAGTACAGAGGAGGTAGAATCTATCAGCTGAGGGAGAGAAAGTTTTCCAAGAAAGACTTCCCAGGGGTAGTGATCTTTAGTTTGAGGCCTGAGTAAAGTGTTGGAGCTCCTCACGCAGGGGATTGTGAGAACAGCTTGGAGATCCTCAATCAGACAAGAGCCCAGTTGGTTTTGTGTGGCCAGAGCCTGGTGTGCCTAAAGAAGAATAAAGGAAGACAGTGCAAAGAAGTACACAGGGACCAAGCATGGAGCCCTGATACTTCCTCTGTCATGTATTGTATGAAGAGGCTATGAATGGATTTTGGCAAGATGTGTAACACAATCATATTTGACTTTAATAAAGATCACCCCACAGCTAGAAAATTACAAGATGGTGGGGCACAACTTGAGAAGGAGAGGACAATGATGATTGTCTTGATGATGAATGACAAGAGTCTGAAACAAGACAAGGATCTTGGGGATGCAGAGGAAGAAATGTGTGTATATGATATTTGAAAAGTAGAAGCAACTGGACTTGGCTACTCACTGGATGTGGGAATTGGGGTACCAGTAATCATCTAGAATGACTCCCAGGTTTCTGGTTGGGATGACTAAATGAATGATGAAAAATACGTGGGTTCTTTTAAATTTGGTTATGTTTTAACATAAAGGAACATAAGCTCACTTGGAATGCCTGGGCCTATGTAGGGGTATCTGAGGAGAGGCCTGTGCAAGATGCTAAAGTCAAGGAAGCCATCAGGAGCAGGTGGTCTCTGTATGGTTGGTTAGCTTAGGGATCATTGGAAAGAGGTCTAAAACAACTGTATTAGTTTGTGTTTGCTATAAAGGAGAACCTGAGGCTGGGTAATTTATAAAGAAAAGAGGTTTATTTTGGCTTATGGTTCTGAAGGCTGTACAGGAAGCATGGCACTGGCATCTGTTCCTAGTGAGTCCTCAGGAAGCTTCCAATTATGGCAGAAGGTGGAGGGGAGCATGTGTATCACATGGCAAGAGGGGGTGCGAGAGAGAAACGTCAGGCTCTCTTAAACCACCAGCTCCTATGTGAACTAACAGAGTGAGAACTCATGAGTTACCACAGGGAAGGCACCAAGCCATTCATGAAGGATCCACCCTCCATGATCCAACACCTCCTACTAGGCTCCACCTCCAATATTAAGTATTACATTTCAACATAAGATTTGGATGGGACAAACATCCAAAATATATCAAGAACTCAAAGATCAGTATTTAAGGGTGGACCCTAGGAAGAAAATATGGAAAGCAGATCTCTCAGTAAGTAGTCTGAAAGGTAAGAAGAGACGACAAGCTATGAAAAATGTCTTGCTGATCTAGCTACTACAAAATATATAACATATAAATATTCAGTGACAATCAGAAAACTGAGCCATTGGTTCTAAATTTAAATAATCTAACCCATTTCATTTCCTTCCTATGGAAAACATAACCTGTCAAAAGATGTTCATAATTAGGTTACATGTTGAGAAAGAAACTTTTCACTTGATTGCTTTAGCATTGCTGATTACAAAGGGTTAATTGCCGACAACATGTTATCTAACAATGTATAATGGTCTGTGATAAATTTTGCCCATAGATGCTACCGTGAATTAATATTAATGACAGGAAAACTAACCACAGAATTACACAGCTGAAAGAGACCATTAAGACCATTCTGGCCGGGCATGGTGGCTCATGATTATAACCCCAGCACACTGGGAGTCTGAGGTGAAAGTATCACTCAAGGAGGCCAGGAGTTCAAGACCAGCCTGGTCAACACAGTAAAACCCCATCTCTACTAAAAAAAAAATAAATAAATAAATTAAAAAAAAAGCCGGGTGTGGTAGTGCATACCTATAGTCCCAGATACTCAGGAGCCTGAGGCACAAGAATTGCCTGAACCTGGGAGGTGGAAGTTGCAGTAAGCTATACTCACACCCCTGTACTCTAGCCTGAGCAACAGAGCAAGACTCTTTCAAAAAAAAAAAAAAAAAAAAGATTATTCCAGATTAATTTCTTTAATTAATATCTATATTTATAGATGAATAGATGAGGTCCAGAGATCATATGAACTATCAAAGTGAGCTTGGAAAGTCGTAGTACCAGGATAGGAAGGCACTTCTGAATCTGAGCCATTATTTATTCCAGCATACTATCCAACACCTAAACAATGGGTTGTATATTAAAAAGTCATCTACATGTTATGTCTAGAACTTTGCTTTTCAAAGCAGGGACTATAGACTACCATTATGAAAGCTTGTTCACATTGCAGAATTCCAGGTTTCTCTCCAGACCTACTTAATGTACATTTTACAAGATCCCCTGGTCATTTATTTATATATTGAAGCTTGAGAGCATTGCTAAAAATTTGGATTGCATTTTTTCCATAAAAATAGTGACTTACATTCAAAGATCAGTCAAAATGGCCAGTTAAAATTATATAGAGATTGTATATAGAGATGCTAAGTACAGAAGATTGTTTTTCTAGAAATATATGTTCCAGATACAGACAGTGCAGAGGATGTGATCTTCCCAGGCAAGTTCTGAGACCAAAATCATTTCCCTCAATCCACCTTCCTGATCCCACAACAACTCATTCTCTGTTGTCTGTGATAAGAGACAGAGATGAGAGAAATTTTTGGTAGTAAAGTCTCTAATGAAAAAGAAGGCTTCAGAAAAAAATATTTGAGTCTCTAGAGCTTTTTAGGGACAGGTGCTCCCTGACAATGGGCTAAATACACAAGAACAAGGCTCTCTCATAGTAACTGTTTCCACAGCATGACAAAGGCTAGCAGTGATATCAGGTGAAAGGGGAGATGTCTGAAAAATCTGTGCAGAAGCCAGGGTGAGGAATCTTAAGAAAGTAAAAGAGAGCCAGAGCTTTCAGCTCCTCAGAGAGAAGCAATATATGGCTTCGCAGCATCAGCATCTAGAGAGGAGCTCCTCGAGGGCTGCTAAAGTCCTGGCATGGATTGCAGACAAGTGGAGTTATTCGTATAAAAGAAGGATTTCTAACTCTTCTCTCCCAGTTATCTCCACTCTAACATCCAGTCACTGTAAGTATTATTTTATTTTCAATCTAAACTTATGTAATAATGTGAGTGATCAAAATTTCTCTAAAACTGTTTCTAAGATTTTCTTAAAATGGCAACATGATTACCACAAACCTTGCTCACAGTAATATGAAGAAGCTGTCATCTATATGTTATGTCGAGAACTTTGCTTTTCAAAGCAGGGACTGAAGACTAGCATTATGAAAGCTTGTTCAGTTTTAAAACATGTATAATGAAGCCATTCTGAAAGTAAGACACTTTTAACGCAGTAGTTTTCTAGCTTTAGTATGCATAAAAATCAGTAGGGATATTCTGCCAGTAACACTTCCCTGGCTTCTACCATCAAAGATTTTGATTTTGTAATCTAGGAAAGCCCTAGAATTTGAATTTTTAGGGAATACTTCCCCCACCCCACCAAAGTGGTTCTGATGTACTACACTTGAAACAACTCCTATGTAATGGATTTTGGACAGTGTCTTTTTTTTTTTCTCAAGACAAAGGACACCTTGATTTGATGTTCTTGTAGAGGTGATGCAGTTCCACAGTGATAAACACCTGGATGGTGAGTTGCTGATGGGACATGAAGGGCCCAATGATGAGAATAAGTCACAATGAGGAGACACCTAACCAGACATGAAGGAAGGGGGAGAGTCTAAAAAAGGACATTCCAAAAGCAGTCATAAAGGACTGTAGGTGCTCAAGTTCAACTTCACCCATACCCCATGGCTACCTCTGGCCAGGTTTAGAGGCAGGAATTGCTCTTTCTTGAAAACATGATTGTAGCAGGTAGCAAAAGGTTATAGTCTCTCTGAGTCACAAAGAAGGGTTTGTGTGTAGCAGATGTTCTGGATTTCAATTCCTGCACTTAAAGGGAGCAAATTAACCTTTACCTATCCATGCACAAATCATTTCTGATACACATTCGATATAACACCTGGAATCTGTGGAATATTTAATGATGTTATGGCTCCTGCTTTGGTGCTTTATAATAATACCCAGTATGCCAGTGTCTGTCTCCTAGGGAGATTAATTAGGAGATTATTTTTTCCAGCCAAAGAGAAGTGATGAGGTTGAAATTAAGAAGGTAAGAGATGATGGGAGTGAATACATGAGACACTGAAGAAGTAACATCTGGTTATTAACCCTGGGTATTATATATTTATTATATATATAATATAAGTATATATATCAAGCATATATATAGCTAGTATATATTATATATAATATATATCAAGTATATATATATAGCTAATATATATATTTCAAGTGTGTGTGTGTGTATATATATATATATATATCTAATACATATATTAGCTTTATTGCCAGGGGGTTTATTTATTTATAATATATATTTCATATATATATATTTATATATATATAGATAATATATATTATATATTATAGATCTGTTTCAAGTGTATATATATAGCTAATATATATATTTCAAGTGTGTGTATTATATATATATATACATATATATATACATATATATATTAGCTTTATTTCCAGAGAGTGTATTTATTTCTATGTGCAAAGGACTGTATTCTAGTCCCTTTCTTCTTCTGTGACCTTATAACATAGCAAGGTAATTATAATAATTACGTGGCAAAATATGGCAAGGGCTATGGGAGAGACACAGCATGCCACAAGAGACAATGGAGAAAGAGCGCAGGAGAACTTCCTGGAGAAAGTTTCCTGAAGAGAGATTTCTTAAGGGTGAGGTGGGGCTAACATCTCAGATACAGGACAAAGGCATACAGATGGTGAAATACAGGGCAATTTCAGAGGGCAGGGAGTGATATGAAACTCTTAAGGAAAGAATGAAAAAATGAAGCTGTAAATACAGATATGGCCCCAATTTTAAAGAATCTGAAATGCTAGACTGAGCAGTAACGTCATACTTTCAGAAGCCTTTCTTAATGGAGGCGAGAAGAGCACAAGTGTGAGCTCTGCATTGAGAACATTGCTCTGGTAATAGTGTGTAGAATGAAGAGTATTTATGTGGAGACCGGGAATAGGGAGACTAATTAGGAGGTTATTTGTTCCAGTTCAAAGAGAAGTGATGAGGTTTGAATTAAGAAGGGAATGGGTAATGGGAGTGAATGCATGAGACACTGAAGAAGTAACATCTGGGTATTAAGCCTTCAGTTTCTAAGTTGCATTGACATGTGTTATTAAATGGATTAATGTGGGGTTTACAATACACATACACAGTGCAAGGTAAGGGAGGAAGTAGAATGAAGGAGAGAAGAAAAGCTGGACAAAGAATATTTAATGCAGTAGATGCTGTTGGTGCCCTTACCACTCACCTTTCCCTTTTCTTATTGCTGGTAACTGCTGCTATATGCCTGAGAGCTTCTTCTATCTGGCAGCAATACCAAGGAGTTAATACTCTGTGGGTGGCTCCCAAGAAATGACAGGTAGAAGGTGGCAAAGAAATAACCCAGAAAATGTGATACGATATATACAATGGATTACCATGCAGCCATAAAAAAGAATGAAATCATGCCTTTTTCACCAAAAGATGGACAGAGCTGGAAGCCATTTTTCTCATTGAAATAACTCAGAAAATACCACATATTCTCACTTATAAATGGGAACTATACAATTGGCAAACATGAACATAAAGAGAAAAATAATAGGCATTGGGACTTCAAAAGAGGGGAGATCAGAAGGAGGGATGATTGAAAAATTACCTATTGGGCACAATGTTCACTATTCCAGTGATGAGCACACCAGAACCCCAAACCTCACCACTATACAATATATCCATGTAACAAACTCTGAATCTATAAAGATAATAAATTAAAAATTAAAATATAAATAGTACTGTGAAAACTGGATATTCATATGCAGAAAAATGAAACTAGATCTCCATCTTTCACCATATACAAAAATTGAATCAAAATGGATAAAAGACTTAAATATTATACCTGAAAATATAAAACTACTAAAAGAAAACACTGGGGAAACACACAAGACATTGGTCTTTGATTTTTTTTTGTAAGACCTCAAAAAAGCAAAAATAGACAAATGGGATTATATCAAGTTAAAAAGCTTCTGCAAAGAAAAGGAAACAATCAACAAAGTGAAGAGAAAACCTTCAGAATGGGATAAAGTATTTGCAAACTATTTATCTAACAGAATTAATAACCAGGATATATAAGGATCTCAAACAACTCAGTAGAAAAAAAAAAGACAAATAATCCAATTTAAAAATGGGCACAAACCTTGAGTAGACATTTTTCAAAATAATACACACAGATGGCAAACAGGTATACAAAAAAATGTTCAGCTAGAAGTGATAGTCCCAACACTTTGGGATTCTGAGATGGGAGGATTGCTTGAGCTCAGGAGTTTGAGACCAGCTGTGACAACACAGCAAGACCTCATCTCTACTAAAAATAAAAACAATAAAAAATCAGCCAGGCATGGTGGCACATGTCTGTAGTCCAAGCTACTAAGGAGGCTAAGGAGGATCACTTGAGCACCCGGGAGATCTAGGGTACAGTGAGCCATGATCATGATACTACACTCCACCCTGTGAAACAGAGTGAGACCATGTCTCAAAAAAAAAAAGTTTAACATTATTAATCGTCTGGAAACGCAAATCAAAACCATGATAAGACGATGAGTTTGTGTCCTTTGTAGGGACATGGATGAACCTGGAAACCATCATTCTCAGCAAACTGACACAAGAACACAAAATCAAACACCGCATGTTCTCACTCATAGGCGGGTGTTGAACAATGAGAACACATGGACACAGGGAGGGGAGCACTATACGCTGGGGTCTGTTGGGGGGAAATAGGGGAGGGACAGTGGG
>PVKP010019647.1:0-23564 GCA_004027715.1 Plecturocebus donacophilus | reverse complement strand
AGGGAGAAATGCCAGATATAGGTGAAGGGGAGGAAGGCAGCAAATCACACTGCCATGTATGTACCTATGCAACAATATTGCATGTTCTTCACATGTACCCCCAAACCTAAAATGCAATAAAAAAATAAAATTAAAAAAAAAAAAAGACATCATCTCACCCCAGTTAGAGTGGCTGTTATCAAGAAGACAACAAATAACAAATGATGGTTAGAATGCAGAGAAAGGAGAATGCCCATACACTGCTGGTGGGAATGTAAAGTATTACAACCATTATGAAAAAAAGGATGAAGGGATTCTTCAAAAAACTAAAAATAGCCAAGTGCAATGGCTAGCACCTGTAATTGCAGCTGTTTGGAGGACTGAGGTGAGAGGATCACTTGAGTGTAGCAGTTTGAGAATGCAGGAAAAAAAACCCATTTATAAAATTATTAGATTAGAATCTGCTTCTAAAGAAACTGAACTTCTTGAGAAAGAATCATTTCAAGTGGTAATTTAAGGAAAATGCTAACCAGTGCTTGAGGAGAGAGATTAAAAAGAGAAAGAATGGAGTCATTGGAGAAAAGTCAATATTAATGCTGAAAATTTGGGATTATGTCAAAAGAAAGAATGGAGGTGAGATGTCAGAGACTGAATTAGAAGGGGTAGCATAGAAGAAATGGACAGAACATCCAGGCTTTGTACAAGAAGACTCGAGCAAGGAAAAAGAGGATGTTACAGAGATCACATCAGCTTCACAAGAAGGATAGAATGCTATGTGAAAACAGCTGAATCAGACACTGGTCTGGTGGGACTAGATCTTTTCTCGTTAAACCCATTCTTTTCACTCTGCCTTACTCTCAGGACACAGTTTAGTTAGATTGTTGCTAGATTGGTTTTGGTTACATTAATGTTTTCAAATTGGTGAGTTATGTTTTCTGTGAAGCAGATGTGAGCCACCTAATGCTTCCCCAACATAAAAAGTCTCTCTCTACTTCCTTTACCTAGAAAATTTTGCTTATTCTTCAGGAAACAGCTGAGGCTTCGTGGAAGCCAAAGAGCTACCCATCTTTGGTATCCAAGCTCTCTTTACAGACTTTTCTCTCCCCATACCTTCATCTACTTGTCTATACTTTCCTCTACATTGTGTGTTCTTTTAGGACACAGTTTATTCATTTGTCTCTATACCCAATGCCTGGAACATAGAAGATGCTTAATAAATATTTACACTTACAATTTGTCAAATACTAAGCTATGATCTTCTACAGATGGCCTTGCTCAACTCTCACACCACCATCAAATGGAATGCTTTTATAATCCCTGTTTTTCTAAAGTGGAAATGGAAATAAGAACTTAAGAGCTTGGCCTGAGTTATTCAGCCAATAATTTGTAAAGCCTGAATTTACACCCAGCCAAAGATCTCTGACTCCAGAGTCTAGTTTCTTAACCACTGACCTTTCTTCCTTCTCTTATCTCCTCTAGATTGAATGATGTAATATAATTTGTTATCTGATCTTCCCTTAGAAAAAAAGAAACCAATGGCCTTACAGCAAACTTTCTAGACAAGACCACAAACACTCAAGTTATGTATGTATGTATGTATATTACACTTTAAGTTCTGAGATAAATGTGCAGATTTGTTACACAGGTATACACGTGCTGTGGTGGTTTGCTGCACCCATCAACACATCATCTATATTAGGTATTTCATCTAATGCTCTCCCTCCCCTAGGCCCCCACCCTCCAACAGGCCCTAGTGTGTGATGTTCCCTCCCTGTGTTCATGTGACTCATTATTCAACTCCTACTTAAGGGGAACATGCAGTGTTTGTTTTTCTAGTCCTGTGTTAGTTTGCTGAGAAGATGGTTTCCAGCTTCATCCATGCCCCTAAAAAAGCGATGAACTCATCAATTTTTATGGCTGTACAGTACTCTATGGTGTATATGTGCCATACTTTATTTATCCAGTCTACCATTGATGGGCATTTGGGTTGGATCCAAGTCCTTGCTATTGTGAACAGTGCTACAATAAACATAGTGTGCATGTTTCTTCATAATAAAATGATTTACAATCTTTGGTGTATATACCCAGTAATGGGATTGCTGGGTCAAATGGTATTTCTGGTTCTACATCCTTGAGTAATCACCACACTGTCTTCCACAATGGTTGAACTAATTTACACTCCCACCAACAGTATAAAAGCCTTCCTGTTTCTCTACATCCTCTCCCGCATCTGTTGTTTCCTGACTTTTTAAAGATCATCATTCTAACTGGCGTGAGATGGCATCTCACTGTGGTTTCAATTTGCATTTTTCTAATGACCAGTGATGATAAACTTTTCATATGATTTTTTGGCCACATAAATATCTTATTTTGAGAAGTATCTGTTCGTATTCTTCACCAAGTTTCTGATGGGGTTGTTTTTTCTTGTAAATGTGTTTAACTTTTTGGTAGATTCTGGATATTAGGCCTTTGCCATATAGATTGCAAAAATTCTCTCCCATCCTGTAGGCTGCCTGTTTACTCTGATGATAGTTTCTTTTGCTGTGCAGAAGGTCTTTAATGAGATCCCATTTGTCTATTTTGGATTTTGTTGCCATTGCTTTTGGTGTTTTAGTCATGAAGTCTTTAGCCACACCTATGTCCCAAATGATATTGCCTAGGTTTTCTTCTAGCATTTCTATGGTTTTAGGTCTTACATTTAAAATCTTACTTTTCTTTTCCTTTCTTTTCTTTCTTTTTTCCAGACAGAATCTCACTCTGTTGCCCAGGCTGGAGAGTAGTGAGGTGATCTTGGCTCACTGCAACTTCTGCTACCTGGATTCAAGTGATTTTCCTGCCTCAGCCTCCCAAGTAGCTGGGAATACAGGCACCTGCCCTCATGCCCGGCTAATTTTTGTAGTTTTTAGTAGAGACCATTTTTACCTTCTTGACCAGGCTGGGCTTGAATTCCTGACCTCGTTATCCACCTGCCTCAGCCTCCCAGATAGAAATACAGGCATAAGCCATGACGGCCAGCTGACATTTAAGTCTTTAATCTATCTTGAGTTAATTTTTATGTAAGGTGTAAGGAAGGGGTCCAGTTTATGTTGTCTGCATATGGCTAGCCAGTTTTCCTAAAACCATTTATTAAATAGGGAATCCTTTCCCCATTGCTTGTTTTTGTCAGGTTTGTCAAAGATTGGATGGTTGTAGATGTGTGGCATTATTTCTGAGGTCTCTGTTCTGTTCCGTTTGTCTATTGATCTGTTTTGGAACCAGTACCATGCTGCTTTGGTTACTATAGCCTTGTGGTATTGTTTGAAGTCAGGTAGTTAGATGCCTCCAGCTTTGTTCTTTTTGCTTAGGATTGCTTTGGCTATATGGGCTCTTTTTTTGTTCCATATGAAACTTAAGTAATTATTTCTAATTCTGTGAAGAATGTCAATGGTAGCTTGATGAAGATAGCATTGAATCTATAAATTACTTTGGGCAGTAGGGCTGTTTTCATGATATTGGTTCTTCCTATCCATGAGCACTGAGTATTTTTCCATTTGTTTGTGTCATCTCTTATTTCCTTGAATAGTGGTTGGTGGTTCTCCTTGAAGATATCCTTCACATCCCTTATAAGTTATATTCCTAGGTATTTTATTCTCTTTGTAGCAAGTGTAAATGTGAGTTCACTCATAATTTGGCTCTCAGACTATAATTGGTATATAGAAACACTTGTGATTTTTGCACATTGATTTTGTATCCTGAGACTTTGCTGAAGTTGCTATCAGCTTAAGGAGACTTTGGGCTGAGATGATGGGGTTTCTAAATATATAATCATGTCATCTGCAAACAGAAACCATTTGAATTCCTCTCTTCCAATTTGAATATCCCTGATTTCTTTCTCTTGCCTGATTGCCCTGGCCAGAATTTCCAATACTATAATGAATAGGAGTGGTGAGAGAGAGCATCCTTGTCTTATGCCAGATTTCAAAGGGAATGCTTCCAGCTTTTGCCTATTCAGTATGATATTGGCTGTGGGTTTGTCATAATTAGCTTTTATTATTTTGAGATACATTCTATCAATACCTAGTTTATTGAGGGTTTTTAGCATAAAGGCTGTTGAATTTTGTCGAAGGCTTTCTCTGCATCTATTGAGATAATCATGTGGTTTTATGCCTTTGATTTTGTTTATGTGATGGATTGTTTATAGATTTGTGCATGTTAAACCAGACTTGCATCCCAGGAATGAAGCCAACTTGATCACGATGGATAAGCTTTTTGATGTTCTGTTGGATTTGGCTTGCCAGTATTTTATTGAAGATTTTCACATCAATGTTTATCAGGGATATTGGCCTGAAATGGTTTTTTTTGTTGTCGTGTCTCTGTCAGATTTTTGTAGCAGAATGATGTTAGTCTTAAAAAATGAGTCAGGGAGGAGTCTCTCCTTTTGTATTGTTTGGGATAGTTTCAGAAGTAATGATACCAGCTCCTCTTTGTACCTCTGGTTGAATTCTCCTTTGTACCATTTGGTCCTGGGACTTTTTTTGTTGGTAGTCTATTAATTACTGCTTCAATTTCAAAACTTGTTATTGGTCTATTTGGGGATTTGAGTTCTTCCTGGTTTAGTCTTGGAGGGTGTATATGTTCAGGAATTTATTCATTTCTTTTAAATTTTCTGGTTTATTTGCATAGAGGTGTTTATAGTATTCTCTGATGACAGTTTGTATTTCTGTGGGATCAGTGGTGATATCCCCTTTATCGTTTTTTATTGTGTCTATTTGATTGTTCTCTTTCTCCTTCTTTATTAGTCTGGCTAGTGGTCTTAGTTATTTCTTGTCTTCCACTAGCTTTTGAATTTGTTTGCTATTGATTCTCTAGTTTTTTTAAATTTTGATGTTAGGGTATTTACTTTAGATCTTTCCTGCTTTCTCTTGTGCAGTTAGTGCTATAAATTTCCCTCTAAACAGTCCTTTAGCTGTGTCCCAGAGATCCTGATACTTTATGTCTTTGTTCTCATTGGTTTCAGAGAACTTATTTATTTCTGCCTTAATTTTGTTATTTACCCAGTGATCATTCAGGAGCAGGTTGTTCAGTTTCTATGTGGTTGTGCAGTTTTGAGTGAGTTTCTTAATCCTGAGTTCTAATCTGTTTGCACTGAGGTCTGAGAGATGATCTTTTTATGATTTTCTTTCTTTGTATTTGCTGAGGAGTGTTTTACTTCCAAATATGTGGTCAGTTTTAGAATAAGTGTGATGTTGTGCTGAGAAGAATGTATATTCTGTTGATTTTGGGTGGTGAATTCTGTAGATGTCCATTAGGTCTACCTGGTCCAGAGATAAACTAAACTCCTGAATATCCTTATTAATTTTCTGTCTTGTTGATCTGTGTAATATTGACAGTGGGGTGTTAAAATCTCACACTGTTATTGTATGGGAGTCTAAGTCTCTTTGTAGGTCACTAAAAACTTGCTTTGTGAATCTGGGTGCTCCTGTATTGGGTGCATATATATTTAGGATGGTAAGCTTTTTTGTCAGGTTCACCTCTTTATCATTATGTAATGCCCTTCTTTGTTTTGATCTTTGTTGCTTTAAAGTCTGTTCTGTTGGAGACTAGGATTGTAACCACTGCTTTTTTGTTTGTTTATTTTTTGTTTTTCATTTGCTTGCTAAATATTTCTTCATCACTTTATTTTGAGCTACATGTATGTTTGCCTGTGAAATGGGTATCCTGAATACAGCACAGCAGTAGGTCTTCAAACTTTATCCAATTTGCTAGTCTGTGTCTTCAATTGAGGCATTTAGCCCTTTTATATTTTAGGTTAATACTGTTATGTGTAAATTTGATCCTGTCATTATGATGCTAGCTGGTTATCTTGCCCATTGTTTGATGCAGTTTCTTCGTAGTTTCGATGATCTTTACAACTTGGTATGTTTTTGCATTGGCTGGTTCTGTTTTTTTTTTTTTTTTTTTTTCCATATTTCATGCCTCCTTCAGGAGCTCTTGTAATGCAGACCTGGTGGTGACCAAATCTCTCAGCATTTGCTTGTGTGTAAAGGATTTTATTTCTCCTTTGTGTATGAAGCTTAGTTTGGCAGAATATGAAATTCTGGTTTGAAAATTCTTTAAGATTATTGAATATTGGCCCCCACTCTCTTCTGAATTGTAGAGCTTCTGCAAAGAGATCCACTGTTAGTCTGATGGACTTCCCTTTGTGGGTAACCCGACCCCTCTGTCTGGCTGCCCTTAACATTTTTTCCTCCATTTCAACCTTGGTGAATCTGATGATTATGTGTCTTGTGATTGCTCCTTTCAAGGATTTTCTTTGTGGTGTTCTCTATATTTCCTGTATTTGAATGTTGGCCTGTCTTACTTAGTTGGGGAAGTTCTCTTGAATAATGTACTGCAGAGTGTTTTCCAACGTGGTTCCATTCTCCCTGTCACTTTCAGGTACACTAATCAAACATAGGTTTGATCTTTTTACAGTGTCCCGTATTCTTTGGAGGCTTTGTTGCTTCCTTTTCATCCTTTTTTTTTTCTAATCTCGTCTTTATGCTTTATTTCATAAAGTTGATCTTCAGTATCTGATATTTTTTCTTCCACTTAATCAGTTCAGCTATTGATAATTGTGTGTGCTTCAAGTCCTCATGCTGTGATTTTTCAGCTTTATCAGGTCATTTATGTTCTTCTCTAAACTGGTTATTCTAGTTAGCAATTTCTCTGATATTTTATCAAGGTACTTAACTTCCTTGCATTGGGTTACAACATGCTGTTTTAGCTTGGAGGAGTTTGTTATTACTCACCTTCTGAAGCCTACTTCTGTCAATTCATCAAACTTATTCTCTGTCCAGTTTTGTTCCCTTGCTGGTGAGGAGTATGAGGAGAAGAGATGTTCTAGTTTTTGGAATTTTCAGACTTTTTGCACTGGCTTTTCCTCATCTTTGTGGATTTAGTTACCTTTGGTGTTTGATTTTGGTGTTTTTCAGATGGCGTTTCTGTATGGATGTCCTTTTTGTTAATGTTGATGCTATAACTTTCTTTTGAGTTTTCCTTCTAACAGTCAGGCCCATCTCCTGCAGGTCTGCTGGAGTTTGCAATAGGTCCACTCCAGAATATGTTTGCCTGGGTATCACCAGTGTAGCCTGCAGAAGAGCAAAGACTGCTGCCTGTTCCTTCCTCTGGAAGCTTCATCACAGAGGAGTACCCACCAGCTGCAAGCCAGAGCTCTCTTGTATGAGGTGTTTGTCGACCCCTGCTGGGAGTTGTTTCCCAGTAAGGAGGCACTTGATGCAGTCTGTACCTTTGAAGAGCTCAAGTGCTGTGCTGGGAGATCTGCTGTTCTCTTCAGAGCTGGTAGGCAGTAACGTTTAAGTCTGCTGAAACTGTGTCCGTAGCCACCCTTTTCCCAGGTGCTCTGTTTCAGGGAGATGAGCATTTTATCCATAAGTCCCTGACTGGGTCTGCTGCCTTTCTTTCAGAGATGCCTGCTCAGAGGGGAGAAATGTAAGGAGGCAGTCTGAGTAGTTTTGTGGAGCTGACTACTTTGAAATTCCCAGTTGCTTTGTTTACACTGTGAGAGGAAAACCACCTGCTCCAGCCTCAGTAATGGTACACACCCCTTCTCTTACCAAACTTGAGCATCCCAGGTGGACTTCAGACTGCTGTGCTGCCAGTGAGAATTTCAAGCCAGTGGATCTTAGCTTGCTGGGCTCTGTGGGGCTGGGATCCCCTGAACTAGACAGTTTGGCTCCCTGGTTTTAGTCCGTTTTCCAGGGAAGTGAATGTTTTGGTTTCACTGGCATTTCAGGCACCACTGGGGTATGACAAAAAAAAAAAAAACTCCTGCAGCTAGCTCAGTGTCTTCCCCAATGTCTGCCCAGTTTTATGCTCTAAATCCTTGGATCTGGTGGCATAGGCACCTGAGTGAATCTTCTGGTTTGAGGGTTGCAAAGACCATGGGAAAAGCGTAGTATCTGGGCTGGAGTGCACCATTCCTCATGTCACAGATCCTTACAGTTTCCCTTGGCTAGGTGAGGGAGTTCCCCAACCTCTTGCACTTCCTGGGTGAGGTGATGCCTCACCCTGCTTCAGCTCACCTTTGTGGGCTGCACCCACTGTCTAACCAGTCCGAATGAGATGAACTGGGTACCTCAGTTGGAAGTGCAGAAATCACCTGCCTTCTGCATCTATCTCACTGAGTGCTGCATACTAGGGCTGTTTCTATTTGGCCATCTTGCCAAATTTCTTTTTGTTTTTTTAAGACAGAGCCTCACTTTTATCACCTGAGCTAGAATGCAGTGACATTATCTTGGCTCACTACAACCTCTGCCTCTTGGGTTCAAGCGATTCTCCTGCCTCAGCCTCCTGAGTATCTGGGATTACAGGTGCCCACCACTATGCCCAGGTAACTTTTTGTAGTTTTAATAGAGACAGGGTTTCACCATGTCTGATTTCTTTTTATATATATATGGATTTCCTTTCTTTTTGGGTATATACCCAGCAGTGGGATTTCTGGATCATGTGGTAGCTCTATTTTTAGTTTTTTGAGTAACCTACAAACTATACTTCAGAGTAGTTGTACTAATTTGCAGTCCTACCAACAGTGTACAGGGGATCTCTTTTTCCCACACCTCACCAGCATTTGTTAATGCCTGTCTTTTGGATATAAGCCATTTTAACTGAAGTGACATGATATCACATTGTAGTTTGGATTTGCCTTCTCTGATGGTCAATGATGTTGAGACCTTTTCATATATCTGTTTGTCATTTGTATGTCTTGAGAAATGTCTATTCAGATGTTTCATCCATTTTTAAAATCAGATTATTAGATATTTTTTCTGTAGAGTTGTTTCAACTCATTATATATTCCGGTTATTAATGCTTTGTCAGATGGGTAGACTGCACATATTTTCTCCTATTCTGTACGTTGTCTCTTCATTTTGCTGATCGAATCTTTTGCTGTGCAGAAGCTTTTTAATTTGATGTGATCTCATTTGTTTTATGCTTTGGTTGCTTGTGCTTTTTGGTATTACTCAAAAAATCTTTGTTCACACTAATGTCCTTGAGAGTTTCCCCATGTGTTCTTATAGCAGTTTGATAGCTTGAGGTCATAGATTTAATTATTTAATTCATTTTTATTTGATTTTTGTATATAGTGACAAATAGGGTTCTAGTTTCTTCTGCATATAAATATGTAGTTTCCCCAGCATTATTTGTTGAAAAGACTGTCTTTAACCCAGTGTATATTTTTGGCATGTTTGGTGAAAATGAGTACACTGTAGTTGTGTGGATTTGTTTCTGGGTTCTCTATTGTGTTCCATTGGTCTATGTGTCTGTTGTTATGCCAGTACTATGCTGTTTTGGTTATTATAGCTCTAGTATAATTTGAAGTCAATTAACGTAATTCAGTTGTGTTCTTTTTGCTTAGGATTACTTTGGGTACTCTGTGTCTTTTGTGGTTCCATATAAATTTTAGAATGGTTTTCTATATTACTGTGAAGAATATCATTGGTATTTTGATAGATATTGCATTGAATCTGTAGATTGTTTTGGGTAGTATGGACATTTTAACAATATTGATTCTTCCAATCCATGAACATGGAATATTTTTCCAATTTTGATGTCCCCTTAAAGTTTTTTTATCAGTGTTTATAATATTCTTTGTAGAGATATGTCACTTTTTTTGTTAATTCCTAGGTATTTTTTGGTAAATGGGATTACTGTTTTGATTTCTTTTTCAGGTTGTGCACTGTTAGCACACAGAAATGCTACTGAATTTTGTATTTTGATTTTTGTCCTACAACTTTACTGAATTTATCAGTTCTCATAGTTGTATGGTGGAGTCTTTAGCTTTTTCAATTGTAAGATTATATCATCTGCAAACAGGGGTAATCTGACTTCTTCCTTTCCAATTTGTATGCCTTTTATATCTTTCTCTTGTCTGATTGCTCTAGTAGGACTTCCAGTATTACTTGAATAACAATGGTAAAGTGGGCATCTTTGTCATGTTCCAGATACTAGAGAAAGGCTTTCAGTTTTTCCCCATTCCATTTGATACTGGGTCTGTCACATACGGCTTTTATTATGTTGAGGGTCTTCCTACTATCCCATTTTTTAAGGGTATTTATCATGAAAGGATGTTGGATTTTATCAAATCATTTGTCAGCATCAATTGAAATAATTTTATGGTTTTTATAATTTATTTTCTTGATATGATGGATCACATTTACTGATTTATGTATGTTCAACCATCTTTCCATCCCAGAGATAAATTTCACTTTGTCATTGATGAATAATCATTTTAATGTGTCATTGAATTCTGTTTGCTAGTATCTTGTAGAGTATATGTACATCAATAATAGAGATATTGGCCTATAATTTTCTTTTTCTTGAAGTCTTTGTCTTGTTTGGATATCAGGATAATAATGGCTTCATAGAATGAGTTTGGCAGTATTACATCCTCCTCTTTTTTTTTTTTTGGAATAGTTTGAGTAGGATTGGTATTAGTTCTTCTTTAAATGTTTGGTAGAATTCAATAGCAAAGCCATTGGGTCATGGGCTTTTCTTTACTAGGAGAGGTTTTATTATGGTTTCTATCTTGTAACTTGTTATTTGTCTGTTCAGGTTTTAAATTTGTTTGTTGTTCAATCTTAATAGTTTGTGCATACCTAGGAATATGCTCATTACATCTAGATTTTTCCATTTATTGGAATATAGTTGCTCATAGTATCCATTTACAATCCTTTGAATTTCAGCAGTAACAGTTGTAAGGTCTTCTTTTTATTTCTGATTTTATTTTTTGAGTCTTCTCTCTTTTTTTGTTTAGTAAGCTAGCTAAAGATTTGTCAGTTTTGTTTATATTTTTGAAAAACCAACAACACACTCCTGAATGGCTTTGGGGTAAATAATGAAATTAAGTCACAAACCAAGAAGTTCTTTGAAACTAATGAGAACAAGGATAAAACATACCAAATCTCTAGGACACAGCTAAGGCAGTGTTATGAGGGAAATTAATAGCACTAAATGCCCACATCCAGAAGTTAGAAAGATCACAAATTAATCACCCAATATCACAATGGAAATAATTTGAGAAGCAAGAGCAAATCATTCCCAAACCTAGCAGAAGGGAAGAAATAACCAGAATCTGAGCTGAACTGAAAGAGATTAAGACATGAAAAGTCATTCAAAAGATCTACAAATATAGAAGTTGCCTTAAAAAAAAAAGATAGATAAGCCACTAGCTAAACTAATAAAAAATGAAATAGAGAAGATCCAAATAAACAGAAATGATGAAGAAGATATTACCACTGACCCCTCAGAAATAAAAATAACCATCACAAACTGCCATGAACACCTCCATGCACAAAAAGTAGAAAACCTAAAAGAAATTTATAAATTCATGGACACATAGACTCTCCCAAACTAAACCAGGAAGAAATTGAATTTCTGAATAGACCAATAATGAGCCCCAAAATTGAATCAGTAATAAATACTTTACTAACTAAAAAAAGCCAGGACCAGATAGATTCATAGCCAAATTCTACCACACGCACAAAAAAGATCTGGTACCATTTATACTATGACTATTTACAGTGCATTTCCAACTCATTCTATGAAGCCAGCATTATTCTGTTACCAAAACCTGAAAAAGACCCCCAACACACACAAAAGAAAACTTTGGGGCAATATCCTTGATAAACATGAATGCAAAAATTATCAACAAAATCCATGACCTTTGGGAATTTGACTATTAAATGCCTTGAGGTAGTCTTCTTTGGGTTAAATCTCCTTGATGTTCCATAACATTCTTGTACTTGTATATTGATAACTTTCTCTAGGTTTGGGAAGTTCTCTGTTACTATCTCTTTAAATACACTTTCTACCTCTATCTTTTTTCTCTAGTTCCACTTTAGGGCCATTAACTCTTAGATTTGCCCTTTTGAGGTTATTTTTTTCAATTCTGTAGTCATGCTTCCTTGTTTTTGTTATTTTTTCTTTTGCCTTCTCTGACTATGCATTTTCATATAGCAATTTCTTGAAATTCACTAATTCTGTCTTCTTCTTGATCAATTCTATTAAAGAACTCTGATGCATTATTCAATATGCCAATTGAATTTTTCAGCTCCAGAATTTATGCTTGATTGTTAAAAATTACTTCAATTTCTTTGTTAAATTTGTCTAATAGAATTATTAATTCCTTCTCTTTGTTATCTTGAATTTCTTTGAGTTTCCTCAATACAGCTATGTTGAATTATCTGTCTGAAAGGTCACAAATCTCCATTTCTTCACAATTGATTCCTGGTGCCACATTAGTGAGGTCATGTTTTCCTGGATGGTTTTGATACTTGTAATTATTTATCTGTAACTGGGAATGGAAGAGTTAACTATTCATTATAGTATTCTCAATCTAGGTTTGTTTGTACTCTTCCTTCTTAGGAAGACTTTCTAGTTATTTGAACATACTTGAGTGTTGTGACCAAAGCTGTATCTTCTTTAGGAGGTGCCACAAGCCCAGTAATGCTGTGGTTCTTGCAGACTTATAGAAGTATTGCCTTGATAGTCTTGGATAAGATCTAGAAGTACCAGGCAAAGACTCTTGTTTCTTTCCTTTACTTTCTCCCAAACAAACGAAGTGTCTCTCTGTTCTCAACTACCTGGAACTGGTTTACACAAGCACTCCTGGAGCCACTATCAATAGGACTATGCTGGGTCAGACCTGAGGTTACCACATCACTGGGTCTTGCCCGAGATCTGCTGTAACCATTCCGTAGCTATGGCCTATGTTTGCTCAAGTCACTTTGGCTCTACAATCAGCAGATGGCAAAGGCAGCCAGACCTGTGTCCTTCCCTTAAGAGTGCTGAGTTCTTCCAGGCCCCAGGCATGTTCAGAGGTGTCATATGGGAGCTAGGGACAAGAGTTAAAAACCTTAAAAATCTACCTGGTGTTCTGTTGTACTGCAGCTGAGCTGGCATTCAAACCACAAGATACAGCCATTCCCACTCTTTCCTCTCTTTCCCAATGGCAGAGGAGCCTCACTCTGTGGCCACTGTTACCACTGGCCCACAAGAAGTACTGTCAGACTACCACCAATGTTTCCTTAAGGCCCAAGGGCTCTTTAGTCAGCTTGTGGTGCATGCTGCCTGACCTGGGACCCACCCTTCAGGGGAGGTGACTCCCCTCTGGCCCAGGACAGGTAATTTCCAAAACCAAGGCCTTGAAATGGGGGCACCAAAAGTCCACTTGGTGCTCTAACCCACTGTGGCTAAGGTGGTACCTACGGTGCAAGACAAAGTTCCCTTTACTTTTCCCTCTGCTTTTCCAGATAGGAGCTTCATCCTGTAGCCACTGCAACTTGGAATGTGCTGAAACTTACCCAAAGCCAGCAAGTCTCAGAGTCTCACCCAAGGCCTTAACATAGTGTCTGGGTATTGCTGCTGGTTATTTAGGGCCCAAGGGCTCTTCAGTTAGCAGTTGATAAATCCTGCCAGGACCAGAGCCTTCCTTACAAGGTAACAGGTTTCCTTCTGGCCCCTGCTGTGTCTAGAAATGTTGTGCAGGAGCTAGGGCCCGGTAAAAGGGTCTCATGACTCTGACCAGTGTCCTAACCTGCTGTGGCTAGGTTTGCATTCAAGATGCAAGACAGAGTCCTCCCCACTCTTCCCTCTCCTCTCATCAAGCAGAGGGAAGGGAGTCTCTTTTGGAGCTGTGAAATTTGTAGCCTGGGGCTAAGGGAGGGCTGATATTAGCACTCTCTTACCCATCTTGGCTGGTGTCTCTCATGCCCCACCAGTCTGCTATCTCTAGGATCAGTTTAACACTAGTCCTTGCATAGGAGTTTTAGCCCCTGTGACCTAGACACAGGTTTGTCCACTCTTGGCAGCAGAAGCACTACAGTGCTGCAGAGAGAAGGAGAAGGGATAAGAAGGAATGGTATCCCACCCTTCATGCTTAAGCCTGAGCATGGGAACCACACTGCCACTATGGACACAGATGCCACTCACAGCCCCAGACAGCCCTCTAGTTCACCATCCCAGTTCCCAGTGGCAGCAGCAGCAGTAGTGGCTGCAGCGATGTGCAGAGGGAGAGAAGGGGGCCTTGTTCTTTACGCATGAGCTGGAGGACAGGCTACTCCACCAGTGGGTGTAGGGTCACTGCTTCCGTCCCTAGGCAGTCAGATATAAAGCTTACCTGTCTGGATTTCTAATGGAAGTGACTTCTATGACACTATGCGGGTAGGGCAAGGGTATCACACTCTCTGCTTGTGAGCATGAGCACAGAGTTTGTGTCACTTCTGGGGATAGTGTTGCTTCTCATATATGCAGACAAAGAACTCTCAGGTTCTGGAAAGTACATGCTTTGGTTTCCTTTGTCTCAGAGGTCACCTTTTGGGTGTGCTGTCCTATCCTTTTGTCAGAGAGAAGTACTGGCTATATGTTAGAGTACTGGGGACCCTGTAGCACCTTTGATTCAAGCCATTTATGTGCCATTGTGGTCCACTGGGTGAACACTGAGGGATGTCATTTGGAGCTCCTGGGATGTGGAGATATAGGGACTGTAGTTGTCAGGGAATGATACAATCCCATGATGTCTGTTTTCTCATAATGGAGTCTTTCTGCAGCCTCTTGGGTCTCAGGGGTGTGAGTAATTCAGCACAAGTTTCCAGCCTAGTGCAAGCAACTCCATAAGTAGGTTCCAGTCCAAGACAGCTGACTAGAGACATTGAATGCTTGTGGGATTTTCAGAATACTCCCCATGCTAGTGTCAAGGTTCATGTGGGCAGAGGAACTGTCCTATGGTTCAGATTGCAACAGTTTGTGGTGGGAATGTGGACTGCTGAAATTCTTTCACTTACCCTTTTTCCACAAGAATGAATCCTTACATGCTCCCAGCTAATCTTGCTTGAGTTGATGAATCTCTCTGTGTGTCAGGTATTTCCTGTGACTCTTATGTTTGACCCTAATGTTCTCTTTTAGCATTCTATTTAAGATACGATTGTCTATATGTATTCTGGTTCTTCTTTCTAGAAAGAGCAAATGTCTGATGTCTCCAGTCAGCCACTTGAACTGGGATCTATTTATAGACTTTTATTATTTATAAGTAGAAAAACCTGCAAAACCTAAGTGAGAATTGAGTCATAAAACATTTTCTAAAGATAAATATTTTACATAAATGTTTAAATATTTTACATAAATATTTATTTCAAAAAATAAACAGTTTAGATATAAATGTATTTGCATGTCAATAAAAATAAAACCTCAGAAGGATGGTTGGAACATACATATTTATCAAGTTAGAATTGCATAAATTTTAAGCTAAAAATTGTCTTGTTATAGTTTTGCAACAGCTGAGAGAAAGGACAGGCAGATAGAATTTCCAGTTTACAAAAGATCAAGTCATACTCTTAACCAGCTTAGCAAGCTTAATCAGTAAGACAAAGAACTCAGATCAGAAATGTGGTCCTTATTTAATGCTCATAACAAATATTAAATAAAATACAAAATAATTCAGTTCTGATCCTACTTGTATTATCTATCATAAAAATATAAATCTGTTCATTGAGCATATTTAGACTGTTGTTGTTCAGATGCCAGTTAGGCAACACTGATCTGTAGCAGATACAACAAGCTTATGTATCTTTACTTAATTCCATCTCTATGCCAAGGGCACTTATTTGGAAATGGCATAGCTAATAAATGAGATGAGAATGAATTGCATTGCAAATTAGGTAATACAAGCTCTGAATTTTAAAATGCTATTGTAAAGCACTCTATCTTAAAAGGCCACATTTATCCCAAAGCTTCTTTCCTGAGACAGTGGTAGAAATTTTAATCCTTGACAGAATCTCACAAAAATGCATTTTGGGGATAAGGTTGACCCCATTCCTGGGGAAGGCATTATTCAAAAAATATAAATCTGTTCATCCCTAGCAGCTTGTAGAAATAATAACATTTAGTTAAATAACCTGAGTCCACACTCAAGTTTAGCAGTCAAATAACTTGCGTCCTGGTGGCTGGCAAGATGGCCAAATAGAAACAACTCAGGTATGCAGCTCCCCGTAAGATAAATGCAGAAGGTGAGTGATTTCTGCATTTCCAACTGAGGTAGCTGGCTTATATCGCTGAGACTCATTATACAGTGGGTGCAACCCATAGAGGCAAGCCAAAGAAGTGTGGGGCATTGCTTCACCAGGGAAGCTCAAAGGGTCAAGAAACTCCCTCCCCTAGCCAAGGGAAGCCTTGAGGGACTTTGCCATGAGAAACAGTGCACTCTGGCCTAGAGACTATGCTTTTCCCAGGGTCTTCACAACTCTCAGACCAGAAGATTCCCTCAGGTGCCTAACCCACAAGGACCTTAGGCAGACACCAAGCAAGCTGCAGGAGATTTTTCATACCCCAGTGGCACCTGGAATTCCAGGGAGACAGTATTGTTCACTCCCCTGGAAAGGGGGCAGAAGCCAGGAAGCCAAGTGATCTTTCTCAGTGGATCCCACCCCCATGGAGCCCAGCAAGCTAAGATCCACTGGCTTGAAATTCTCACTGCCAGCACAGCAGTCTGAAGTCAAGGCTACCTGGAACACTTGAGCTTGGTGGGGGAATGGATGTCACCATTACCAAGGATTGAGTAGGTGGTTTTCCCCTCACAGTGTAAAAAAAAACTGCTGGGAAGTTTAAACTGGGCAGAGCCCACCACTGCTAAGCAAAGCCACTGTAGCCAGACTGCCTCTCTGGATTCCTCCACTCTGGGCAGGTCATTTCTGAAAGAAAGGCAGCAGCCTCAGTCAGAGGCTTATAGATAAAACTCCCAACTCCCTGGGACAGAGCACCTGGGGTAAAAGGTGGCTGTGGCTGCAGCTTCAGAAGACTTAAACATTCCTGCCTGCCAGTTCTGAAGACAGCAGCAGATCTCCCAGCATAGCACTTGAGCTCTGCTAAGAAACTGACTGCCTCCTCAAGTGGGTCCCTGACCCCTGTTCCTCCTGACTGGAAACACCTCCTAGCAAGGGTCAACAGACACCTCATACAGGAAAGCTTTAGATGGAATCTGGCAGATGCTCCTCTGGGATGAAGCTTTCAGAGGTAAAAACAGGCAGTAATCTTTGCTGTTATTCAGTCTCCACTGGTGATACCCAGGTAAATAGGGTCTGAAGTGGACCTCCAGCAAACTCCAGAAGACCTGCAACAGAGAGACCTGACTGTTAGAAGGAAATTAAAAAATAGAAAGTAATAACATCAACTTCAACAAAAAGGATGTTCACACAGAAACTCCATCTGAAAGTCACCAACATGAAAGAACAAAAACAAATAAATCCATTAAGATGAGGAAAAAAAAGTGCAAAAAAGTCTGAAAATTCCAAAAACTATAACATCTGTTCTCCAAAATATCACAACTCCTTGCCAGCAATGGAACAAAACCAGACAGAGAATGAGTTTAACAAATTGACAGAAGTAGGCTTCAGAACGTGGATAATTACAAACTCCTCCAAGCTAAAGAAGCATTTTCTAACCCAATGCAAGTAAGTTAATAACCTTGAAAAAAGGTTAGAGACATTGCTAACTAGAATAACTAGTTTAAAGAAGAACATAAATGACCTGATAGAACCAAAAAACACAGCACAAGAACTTCATGAAGCATACACAAATATCAATACCCAAATTGATGAAGTGGAAGAAAGGATATCAGATACTGAAGATCAACCTAATGAAATAAAGAGTGAAAAAAAGATTAGAGAAAAAAAGAATAAAAAGGAACCAACAAAGCCTCAAAAAATATGAAACTATGTGAAAAGATCAAACGTGCATATGATTGGTGTACCTGAAAGTGACAGGGAGAATGGAACTAAGTTGTAAAACACTCTTCAGGATATTATCGAGGAGGACTTCCCCAACTTAGCAAGATTGGCCAACCTTCAAGTTCAGGAAATACAGAGAATATCACAAAGACACTCGTCAAGAAAAGCAACCCCAAGTCACGTAATCATCAGATTAACCAAGGTTGAAATGAAGGAAATAATATTAAAGGCAGCCAGAGAGAAAGGTTAAATGATCAACAAAGGAAAGCCCATCAAACTAATAGAAGATCTCACACAGAAACCCTACAAGCCAGAAGAGATTGGGGCCCAATAGTGAACATTCTTTAAAAAAAAGAATATTCAACCCAGAGTTTCATATCCAGCCCAACTAAGCTTCATAAGTGAAGGAGAAATAAAATCCTTTACAGACAGACAAATGCTGACAGATTTTGTCACCCCTAGGCTTGCCTTACAACAGCTCCTGACGAAAGCACTAAATATGGAAAGGAAAAACCAGTACCAGCCACTGCAAAAACATACCAAGTTGTAAAGACTGTCAGCATTATGAAGAAATTGCATCAACAAATGGACAAAATAACCAGCTAGCATCATAATGACAGAATCAAATTCACACATAACGATGTTAACCTTTAATGTAAATGGGCTAAATGCCCCAATTAAAAGACACAAACTGGCAAGACCCATTGGTGTTCTGCATTCAGGAGATCCATCTCACATGCAAAGGCACATAGGCTCAAAATAAAGGGATATAGGAATATTTACCAAGCAAATGGAAAGAAAAACAAGCAGTGGTTGCAATTCTAGTGGTTTTAAAGCCTGCTGGTTTAAAACAGGCTTTAAACCAACAAAGATCAGCAAAGATAAAGAGAGCATTACATAATGATAAAGGGATCAATTCAAAAAGAAGAGGTATATGTATATGCACCCAATACAGGAGCACCCAGATACATAAAGCAAGTTCTTAGAGATCTACAAAGAGACTTATACTCCCATACAACAATATTGGGAGACTATAACACCCCACTGTCAATATTAGACAGATCAATGAGACAGAAAATTAACAAGGATATCCAGTGTGAGGTTTGTTTCTGAGGATAAAATGAAGAAACTGAGGCCAGCACCAAGATAATCCAATGCAAGCAAATTTATTCAGGCTCCCAGGTGAGGTTCTGCGGTCCAGACAGGAGGGGCCGGAGAAGTCGCGCAGACTCCTCTCAGACAGGGGGTTTTATAGGGAGTGAAACAGCTCGATTGGTTGTGGGAGAGCAAGATTGCTATTGGGTAACTTACAAGCCTTGACCTAGGACTTGGCTGTTATTGGTTGGAATTACTTGCCTGCTATTGGTTGTTAAAGCTCAACTGCTATTGGTTGTTAAAACTTGGCTGCCATTGGTTGTCAAAGCTTAGCTGCTATTGGTTGTTAGGAAGCTATGGTTGCAGCACCTTGTTTGCATACTGGGCTCTTTAAGAGAAACCAGGCTGTGCGAGCATGGGAGAAGGGAACATGCCCGAGCATGTCTGAGCTTGCTCGGGGCATGTCTGAGCTTGCTTGGGGCTTGTAAAAGGAAAAAAGGGGGAGGGGTGCGTCCGAGCTCCCAGCAAGGCAACCGGCCTTACATTCCGACCTTTTGTTGATAGATAGAGGGCGCCGCTCTTTCTGGCTACTTCCTGCTGAATAGGAGCGAAGTAAGGGGGACAGGTCAGTTGGCTGGTGCCTCGACTGAGAGCCGGACGAAGGGATGAAGGAGCATTTGGTTGATGGCTACTCATCCAATTTCTCACATACGAGTTTGTAGGAACCTGGGCTAGTGACGTAATTTGTCGCTGGAGGGAGGCCAGAGAGGCAGCTGATGCTTCAATGGCCACATGGAGCTTGTCCTCCAGTTGAGCTGCTGAAGTGACACTGTAGCCCATCGCTCCGCTTCCTATTCCAGCAGCTACTAAAGATGATGCTAAAGAGAGACCAACTACCACGAGGAGGAAGATAGCTCGTTTGTTTCGGCGGACATGGGGAGGAGGAGGAGTAAGAAGGGATTGAAACTCGGCTTGCCCATATACCTTTAGCTGTGGGACTAGAGTAACAGGTACACAGCGGAGGGGAAGGGAGGCATTTATAACTTTGGTTAAGGTCCCATTACACCAAAAGTATCCTCCTGGAGGTGCATAATGGGTGGATCTTACTTTTACAGTCGTGTTGCAGCTGGAGTTGTCAGTTGTTCCATAGCAGAGAGAAAGATTTTGGGAGTGTGCCTTGAACAGCGGGATCCCTGTCAGGGTGGTGTCAGGTCCCATAGTTGATTGTGACAAGTTGAACCCAGTCCGGAGAGGAACTGCAGCTAAGGGAGGTTTGTTAAGGGAGGCACATAAAAAGCAATTAGTAAAGTTAATGGCTTCAGTTAAACTTAACATATTAACGCCTTGTTGCATCAGTGCTAACCAAGAAAAAGTTTGGGAGTTACTGCTTGGGGGTTTAAGTTGGTTGGTTAGAGTGGCCTCATTTTGTAGGATGGTATTGCCTAGCAAGTTGAGTTGGTCTATTTCTATTGGCACAGTATGGGTATAGGATCGATATATTAGCCATGTACCACTAGGGTGGCTATTTGTATATTTGCTATATATTTTACCTGCAGTTCCCTTTTCACATCGAGCGTGCCAAGGATCACGAATAGTAAGGGATACTTTACTCTGGTTGTCAATGATGAGCATTTCACTTTTTGGGGCCTTATGCATGACACAAGCTGCATATGGACATCCTCCAAAGATACTGCTCCATTTATGACAAAGAATTTTAGTTTGGTCATGTAGGAAACAGAGACCAAAATTATTCTGGGAGCGCTTAAGAGTGTTTGCTATGGATTTTGGGAACTCGAATTTTATGGATTTGCAGTCTGCAGGCCGGGAATCTACTTGAGCAATGTATTGGGTTTTAGTAGTGGGGCCTTCTCCCCAGGATTCCTGCAGGAAGAATCACCAGGCATAGTACGGGCTGGCTTCAAGGGAAGACATTAGAAGGATTTTTAGGAGGAGAATTCGAAGCATCAGGAATTGGCAGGCAGGGGCCACGGGTGAGGCAAAGGCAGGTGGGGCCCAGGGATTCGGATTTCCACTGGTCATTTTGAGGTGCCACCTTAAGGTGGGACACATGATACCACGGGGTGTGACCCAGGAGTTTGGCAGCCGTAGGGGTGGTTAGGATAATGATGTGGGGTCTCGACCACCTGGGCTGCAGAGATCCTGGTTGGAGCTCCTGGAGGAGAACACTGTCACCTGGCTGCAGGGGTGCTGCTGGGTGTGAGTCTCCAGGCCCCGGAACAACAGGGAGAGCGCGGTCTGCGTGCTCCCTGAGTAAGTGGTGGAGAAGAGATAAATAGGGGAGGTAGGAGGCTAGGGGAGGTGATTGTACCGGGAAATTATGGGAGACCAGGAAAGGCCGGCTGTACAGCAACTCAAAGGGGCTGAGGCCTGTTGGTTCCCATGGGGTGGCTTGGATTCGAGCTAGAGCAAGAGGTAGGAGAGCGGGCCAAGAGAGTTTTACCTCAATAGTTAGTTTAGCCAAATGGTCCTTGAGGATGCCATGGGCCCGTTCGACCTTACCCGATGACTGAGGGTGGTAGGGGATGTGTAGCTTCCAGGATATGTTGAGAGACTTGGCAACCAGCTGGACTACCTGGGCTATGAATGCTGGACTGTTGTCTGACTGGATAGTGGCAGGTAGGCCAAAGCGAGGGATGATTTCTTGAGTTAGAATGGAGGCTACTGTGTCTGCTGTTTCCCAAGAGGTAGGGAAGGCTTCAATCCAACCTGAAAAGGTATCTACAAAAGATAGGAGGTGGCGAAGTTTTTTGTGAGTAGGCATGTGAGTAAAATCAATTTGCCAATCCTGGACTGGCAGGTTGCCACGCATTTGGTGGGTGGAAACTGTGGTCTTAAGCTTCCCTGAGACGAAACCTTAGAGCAAGTGACTCATGTTTTGTGTACCTGCTTGACTATTTGTTGTAGGCCTGGTGAATAAAAGAGAGGTTGTATAAAGCGATACAATGCTTTGGGTCCTATATGTAAGGATTGATGAATTTCAGCAATGATCTTGGGAGCCTGCTCTTGTGGAAGGGCGATCTTGTTATTTAGGAAGACCCAGCCCTGGTCAGACCTAGTTCCACCCCTTAATATAAGGTCCTGTCTTTCCGATGGTGAATACATCGGTGACGTGGCAGTGGTAAGGAACAGGACCAGAGTGGGAGCTGGCCTGGAACTAGTTAGAGCCTTTGCTACCATATCTGCCCATGTATTGCCCTGAGAAATGGCATCTTGCTGGGCTCGGTGCCCTCAGCAGTGGATGACGGCAACCTCTTTGGGCAGTAACAGAGCTTGCAAGAGGTTAGAGATTTGGGTGGCATTGACTATGGGGGTCCCCTTTATGGTAAGGAATCCTCGCTCCTTCCAGAGGGCAGAGTGACAATGAGTAATAAGGAAAGCATACTTGGAGTCTGTATAGATATTTGCTCATTTCTCCTTTGCCAGTGTGAGAGCTCGGGTTAAGGCAATGAGCTCAGGCTTTTGGGATGTCATCCCATCAGGGAGTCGGCGTGCCTCAAGGGTGGCCGAATCTGTGACTACAGCATAGGCCGCTTTTCACCGTCCCTCAGGTGTCATTACTGAACTCCCATCTACATACAAGGTAAGGTCGGGGTTGGAGAGTGGAAGGCTAGACAGACCCTCTCGTGGCTTAGCAAATGTCTCTACTAGTTCAGGACATGAATGAATTGGGGAAGGGGAGTGGGATGGAAGTGGAAGTAAAGTAGCCGGGTTGAGTGGAGAAGAGGGAGGAAGACTGACTGAAGGATTTTCAATAAAAAGTAAGTGAAACTCTTGTAACCGAGAAGGTCCCAGGTGTGCAAGAGATTTATGGGAGAGAAGGTCAGTGAGTTGGTAAGGAGAAAACATCGAGATGGGCTGGCCTAAGGTAAGTTTTAGGGATTCCTTAGTGAGTTCTGTTGCTGCTCCCAAAGCCCATAGGCAAGGCTGCCATCCTCTGACTGTGGGGTCAAGCTGCTTTGATAAATAGGCTACTGGACGATATACTGGGCCTAGGGGCTGGGTTAAGACTCCAACCGCAATTCCCTGTTTTTTGTCAGTAAACAAATGGAAGGGGTGATTGAAATCTGGTAATTGGAGTGGAGGTGCCATAGACAAAGCAGTTTGTAGGGCTTTGAAAGCCTGTTTTACTACCCCAGGGTTGGAGAGGGGTCCTGTAGGTGTATCTTTGGCTGCTACATACAGAGATTTGGCCAGAAAGGTGAAATTAGGTATCCAATGTCGGAAAAATCCTACAAACACCAAAAAGGAGAGAATTTGGTCTGCCGTTTCTGGAGGCTGTAAGGAGAGGAGTGCCTTTTTACAGTCTGTTGTCAGGCTTTTGGTTGTAGGGGTAAGGCGTATGCCTAAGTAAACTATTAAGGTGACTGACAATGGTGCCTTGGAAGGAGATACTCAATATCCTTTTGATCCCAGGAAGTTAAGGAGAGTGGCAGTATGCTGCTGAGACAGGGAGAGGGAGGGGCTACAGAGGAAAAGATCATCCATGTATTGGAGGAGGAAACTGGGTTGGAGACGGCAGGAGCTGAGATCAGCTGCTAAGGCCTGCCCAAATATATGAGGACTGTCTCTGAATCCTTGGGGCAAAACTGTCCAGGTAAGCTGTTGTGACAGATTGGTGTCTGGATCAGTCCAGGTGAAGGCAAAGAGAAAATAAGACTCAGGGTGTAGAGGGATGGTAAAGAAAGCATCCTTGAGGTCGAGAACTGTAAAATG
>PVKP010019646.1:0-42082 GCA_004027715.1 Plecturocebus donacophilus | reverse complement strand
CGATCCCCTGTAGGAGGAGAGGCATTCTGATTTCGGGTGTTCTCAGCCTTTTTGCACTGGTTTCTTCCCATTTTTGTAGATTTATCCACCTGTCGTCTTTGTAATTGCCGACTTTCAGATTGGGTCTCTGAGTGGACGTCCGGCTTGTTGGTGATGAAGTTTTTTCTGTTTCTTAGTTTTCCTTCGGGGGGCGCCCCTTTCCCACAGAGCTGGGCCTTCCCGGGTTCAGCTGTGCTTGTTCTCAGTCCTCAGCACTTCCAATTGCTGTTCTCCTTGTGGGGATGGGACCAGCCGAGCCCGACTAAAAGGGCATCCAGTTCCATACACTCCGCACCGAGAAGCGCCGCGCCGGCCTAAAGAGTCGCGCTGGCGACCCATGTGGCTCCTTCGCCGGGAATCTCCCAGTCCGTGGGCATCAAAAATTCGTCTGCAATTGCGGCATCCACTTGCTCTCTGCGCTTTCACTGGGAGCTGCAATCCTGAGCTGCTGCTACGTGGCCATCTTGGATCTCTCTCCGCCTGGTGATGAAGTTTTTTTGTTTCTTAGTTTTCCTTTGGCAGACACCCCTTCCCCACAGAGCTGGACCTTCCCAGGTTCGCTGTGCTTGCTGTGAAACTCTCAGTCCTCAGCGCTTCCAATTGCTATTTTCCTTGTGGGGATGGGACCAGCTGAGCCCGACCGTCCCGTATACTCCGCACCAGGAAGTGCCGCGCTGGGGCACCAGCAAAACGGCCGTGCTGGCCAAAAGAGTCGTGATGGCGACCCGTGTGGCTCCTCTGCTGGGAATATCCCGGTCTGTGGGCAACAAAAATTCGTCGGAAAGTGCGGCATCCACTCGTTCTCTGCGCTTTCACTGGGAGCTACATTCCTGAGCTGTTGCTAATCAGCCATCTTGGATCTCTCCTAAAATTTAGTGTTTTTAAAAGTCTATATAGCTTACACATTTAAAAACAAAGTTCTTTGCTTAGTATTTACCTAAGCTATGAACTAAGTTTCCTATTTTATGTCTGATATGGTTTGGATGTTTGTATCATGTTGAAATGTAATCCCCAATGTTGGAGGTGAGGTCTAATAGAAGGTGACTACATCATGGGGGTGGATTCCTTATGAATAGTTTAGCACCATCTCCTTGGTGATAAGTGAGCTCTTGCTCAGTTAGTTCCAAGAGATCTGGTTGTTTAAAGAGTATGAGACCTCCTCCCTCCTCTTGCTGCTACTGTCGCCATGTGACATGCCTGTTCCCCCTTTGACTTCTGCCATGAATATAAGCACCCTCAGGACTCACCACAAGCTGAGTAGATGCTGATGCCATGCTTCCTGGACAGCCTGCCGAACTGTGAGCCAATTAAACCTCTTTTCTTTATAAATTACCCAATCTCTGGTATTTCTTTATAGCAACACAGAACGAACTAGCACAACATCAGTAAGAAAAAAAGAGTGGAAACTATCTGTTACAATGAAAAAACTTAACTAGAAGTCAAGAAACTAGGATTTGAGTTCTAGCTCTGGCAATAATCAGCTATGATTTTCGTTTCCTAAGTTGTACTTGAGTGACTGGAAGGAGAGCTAAACTATAACCAGAGAAGATAAATGGCTAGTTGTAACAGGGTAAGGTGGACTTGCATTCTGAATTTCCAGGACCTAGTGCTAGCTCCAACATTAGAGGGTATTAAGATTAATGCAAATGCAATGTGTTAACCACTAAGCAAACTAACTTAGAAGTAAATGTGGTTTTTATAAGCAAAGCCTGTGCCTACTTGATTTAAATTGGCTGTACATTAGCAGTGATAAAAAAAGGCAAAGAAAATGCATCACATGATTACTTCTTTATCTGACATACTTAAAGCATAGGCATTCTATTTGGTCAAGAAAACAAATCTTACTGTCCCTTGTTTTCCCACAACATAACCTCTATTTCTATAAAGTTAAGATATTATAGGTATTTCATCTATAATAGCATCTTTTTCTATAAAGTTATTATAGGTATTTCATCTACAATAGTATATTTTTAGAGTTTTACATTCAAAATTTGTTTTAATTTCATTTTGTTCTGAAAACTCTCCATAAGGTCAGAAAGGCATGCTATATCCATCTTAAAGTTCAGGGCAGAGTTTGCCCAAGGTAAGGTCAAAATTTAGAAATCAAGGATTCTGGATCTCTAGGTCACAGTGCTTTCTACTATTCCTTTATGCATGCACTCACTGAGTTGTATTCTTTCACTAGACAAACATGTATAAGGGTACTTCCTGTGAGGACCTAGTTTTTAGTTTTGACTTCATCATTCTCCACCAATAATCACTTTGTAATCCTAGGCAAGTCACAGCTTCTCTAAATTTTAGTTTCTTGATCTGCAAAATGGAGATAATAATACATGTTCTTTCTGTCATTCAATATTAGTGTGGAGACTAAATTAGACAGAACGCTAATGGCTGAAAAGAATTCTATAGGTATAATTTAATACTCTTCTTTTAGAAAGGTACAACAGAGAAGTTAATTATTTGCTCAAGGTCATGTTATTTTTTTTTTCCTTTAAGAATTGTGGTCTCTCTATATTGCCCAGGCTAGACTGGAACTCCTGGGCTCAAGAGATCCTCCTACCTCTGCCTCCTGAGTAAGTAGGTCTCAGGAGATGCACATTAATTTTTAGTAGCTGGGATTAGAATCCAGGTCACTTAACACCTAGTGAAATTGATTCTTTCGTTACACCTTGCATCTTCTAGAGTAGGTGAAAAATTTTTGAAAGCTGCTGCCCACCTAGCCTTTCCCAACTAAGGTTTTAGAACCAAATTCAGCCTTTATGCCAGGAGGCATATGTTGTATGTGAAGAATTAACTTATCTTCTAGGAACTCAGAGTAGCACTAGGTTACATAGCATCCTTGAGAGAATGGAGAAAATATTCACTCAAATAGTTTTCTGTGTTTTTGAAGGAGAAAGGCAGCATGACTATACTAATGGGACTACACTTAGACATTATTACCAGGAATGGCTCTAGCCTTCAAGACCTGAAATTTAAAATTTGTATTCAACTGTAAAGGGTTAGCCTTCATTAGACTTCATCTCCTCAAGAGCCTCTTTACTAAATTGGTAGACTTTCATCTCTATGTATTACTAATATCTATTGTTATATCTTGTATTGCAATTATTTATTATTATTTTGAGATGGAGTCTTGCACTGCCACCTAGGCTGGAATGCAATGGCATGACCTCTGTCACTGCACTGCACAGAGTTTCATCATGTTGGCCAGGCTGGTTTTGAACTTCTGACCTCAAGTGATCTTCCCACCTTGGCCTCACAAAGTGCTAGGATTACAGGCATAAGCCACCACACATGGCCTTGTTTTTTATTCTTAATTGAATTGCATGGATATGTCTTAAAAGGCAAACTATGTACTGTGCAAGTACAGAAAAGAAAATAATAAGAGTAAGAAGACTCTATAGAAAAAATGTGATTTGATTCTAAGAGTTGGAGATGAGGAGACAACAGGAGAGTTGGGGAAAAAAAAGATAAGGAAGAAGGGACAACGCAAGTATACGCAGAGATAAATATGCTTATTCAAGTTTTAAATCTTACCACAATAACATTTTCACTCCTTTTGATTTCCTTTCCCTATTTGAACCTGCTTCAACCATCATTCCCATCAACTTTTACTTTATCATGACCATCATTCATCACCCTTTAAATCTTTCCTCTTCTATTCCCATCCAACTCTACAAAAGTTGGTTCAACTCTTTGAACTTGGGTACATGACTCATGCTCCAGCAAAAAGTAACAAAGTATTAAGTGTTTACAATAATGAAAGGAAGGTAAATCACTTCCAAATGATACCAATAGATTTATGGTAATACTAGTCTAGAATTTAAAATTTTTTCTCCTTAAGCTAAAAGATCTTTTTATAGAAAATAAATATATTCTGTCAATACAAATTACAAATGTTCATTTCTCAAACTGAAAAGGTTTCTAAACCTAAAAGAAAATTTAGCATTATGAGCATCAAAAGAATCCCAAATGCTTTTTTCATAAGTGTAAATTAGAGATGGAAGTCACATTTCACCATGGCAAACATTTGCTGCATGCAAAATGACTAAAGTTAGTTTAGAATAATTCTTCTTAAATTTTAAAATATCAATACTGTTTTCTTTCTTTCTTCTTTTAAGAGACAGTGTTTCGTTATATTGCCCAGGATGGAGTGCTGTGGTTAATGACAGGTGTCACCAGAGAGCAATGCAGCCTCAAACTCCTGTGGCCTCAAGTGATCCTCTTGCCTCAGCTTCTAGAGTAGCTGAGACGAAAGGTGTGTACCACTGTGCCTGGATCAGACTTTCTTGTGAACTTGAATGAATGTATTTCTGTTTTAAGTCTCACATACTCTCTCATCCAATTTTTTTTTTTTTTTTGCATATCCCCTGTTCTCAATGTTACATACAATTCCAATTATGGCCTTCAAAACTTTTAATGAGAGAATTCTTTTAAGTTTTGACCAATTCCTCTTTGATCAATTTTACAGCAAAAGAACACGGTAAAAGTGTTCTTTCCTAATTTTTTCCAAAATAAGGGAAAAAAATAGGTCTTTTAAAGAAGAATGCTATCAAAACATAAAGTGAAGCCTTTTACAAAATATTTAATCTTACACGTTTCTTGTGCAACCTTGTTTCAAAAATCAGAAATCCTTAAACAAAGAATGTAAGGTGACTCCTTGATCTATTAAACCTAAGAATAAAAAAAAAAAAAAAACCCACCCCAATCATCTCCTTGAATTGGTTGTATACTCTTATCTATTATCTCTTATATAGTATTATTTTATACTCCTATTATACCTAAGATTATATATATATATATATATATTATATATATATATATATATAAAACCAACCAACTCCTTGATCTATTATACCTAACAGTATTTAAAAAACCCAACCTGCAGAGGTTGCAGTGATCTGACATTGCACCACTGCACACCAGCCTGGGCGACAGAGCGAGACTCCGTCTCAAAAAAACAAAAACAAAAACCCAATCTGGCAGCTTAAGCACTGAAAGTATTCAAAGAATCAGAATCAGATGTAATTAAATTTTAAAAACTGATGCATTACATAATGAAATTCACTATATTTCGTTCTTTTTACTTATTTATTTATTTATTTTTAAGACCGGGTCTCTCTCTGTTACTCAGGCTGGAGTAAAATGGTACAATCATAGCTCACTGCAGCCTCAATCTCCTGGGCTCAAGTGATCCACCCAGCTCAGCCTCCATAGTAACCAGGACTGCAGGTACACACCACCACATTTGCCTAATTTTTGAAACAGGGTGTCACTATGTTGTCCAGGCTGGTCTTGAACTCCTGGTCTCAAGTGATACTCTCACCTCGGCCTCCCAAAGTGTGGGGATTACAGGTGTGAACCATAGTTCTTGGCCAAGATTCACTATAGTTTAAATAGCTTGTATATGTAGGCTACATTTCTTTCCTTTAGTTTTATTAGACAAGGCCTTGAATTGTCACCCAGGCTGAAGTGCAATGGTATAATCATGGCTCACTGCAGCCTCAACCTCCTAGGCTCAATCCTCCCACCAAAACCTCCCAAGCAGCTGAAACCACAGGTTCGCATCACCACACCCAGGTAATTTTTAAATTTTTTGTAGCAATAGAGTCCCCCTATGTTGCCAGGGCACATATACTATATTTCAAATCAGTCTACATGCCCATTATGGCAACAGTCCTAAAAAAGACTTGTCTTCACCAATACATGTGTAGAACGTACAGGTTTGTTATATAGGTATACATGTGCCATGGTGGTTTGCTGCACCCAGCAACACATCATATACATTAAATATTTCTCCTAATACCATCCCTCCCCTAAGCCCTGACCCTGCAACAGGCCCCGATGGGTAATGGTCCCCTCCCTGTGTCCATGTGTTTTCATTGTTCAACTCCCACTTATAAGTGAGAACATGCAGTGTTTTGTTTTCTGTTCTTGTGTTAGTTTGCTGAGAATGATAGTTGCCAGCTTCATCCATGTCCCTGCAAAGGACATGAACTCGTCCTTTTTAATGGCTGCATAGTATTCCATGGAGTATATATGCTACATTTTCTTTATCCAGTCTATCATCAAGGGGCATTTGGGTTGGTTCCATGCCTTTGCTATTGTGAACAATGCCACAATAAACATACAAGTGTATGTGTCCTTTATAGTAGAATGATTTACAATCCTTTGGGTATATACCCAGTAATGGGATTGCTGGGTCAAATGGTATTTCTGGTTCTAGATTCTTGAGGAATCACCACACTGTCTTGCACAATGGCTGAACTAATTTACACTCCCACCAACAGTGTAAAAGCATTCCTATTTCTCCACATCCTCTCCAGCATCTATTGTTTCCTGACTTTTTAATGATCACCATTCTAATTGGTGTGATATGGCATCTCACTGTGCTTTTGATTTGCATTTCTCTAATAATTAGTGCTGATAAGCTTTTTTCATATGTTTGTTGGCTGCATAAATGTCTTCTTTTGAGAAGTCTCTGTTCGTATCCTTCACCCACTTTTTGATGGGGTTGTTTTTTTTCTTGTAAATTTGTTTTAGTTCTTCGTAGATTCTGGATATTAGTCCTTTATCAGATGGATTACAACAATTTTCTCCAATTCTGTAGGTTGCCTGTTCACTCTGATGATAGTTTCTTTTGCTGTGCAGAAGCTCTTTAACTAGATCCCACTTGTCAATTTTGGCTTTTGTTGCTATTGCTTTTGGTGTTTTAGTCATGAAGTCTTTGCTCATGCCTATGACCTGAATGGTATTGCCTAAGTTTTCTTCTAGGTTTTTATGGTTTTAGGTCTTAAGTCTTTAATCCATCTTGAGTTAATTTTTGTATAAGATGTAAGAAAGGAGTCAATTTCAGTTTTCTGCATATGGCTAGCCAGTTTTCCCAACACCATTTATTAAATAGGGACTCTTTTCCCCATTGCTTGTTTTTGTCATGTTTGTCAAAGATTAAATGGTTGTAAATGTGTGGTGTTATTTTTGAGGCCTCTGCTCTGTTCCATTGGTCTATATATCTGTTTTGATACCAGTACCACACTGTTTTGGTTACTATAGCCCTGGAGAATAGTTTGAAGTCAGGTAGCATGATGCTTCCAGCTTTTTTCTTTTTGTTTAAGATTGTCTTGGCTATATGGTTCCATATGAAATTTAAGGTAATTTTTTCTAATTCTGTGAAGAAAGTCCATGGTAGCTTAATGGGGATAGCACTGAATCTGTAAATTACTTTGGGTAGCATGGCCATTTTCACAATATTGATTCTTCCTATCCATGAACATGGAATGTTTGTCCATTTGTTTGTGTCCTCTCTTATTTCCTTGAGCAGTGGTTTGTAGTTCTCCTTGAAGAGGTTCTTCACATCCCTTGTAAGTTGTATTCCCAGGTATTTTGTTCTCTTTGTAGCAACTGTGAATGGGAGTCCACTCATGATTTGGCTGTTTGCCTATTACTGGTGTATAGGAATGCTTATAATTTCTGCACATTGATTTTTGGATCCTGAGACTTTGCTGAAGTTGCTTATCAGCTTAAGGGGATTTTGGGCTGAGACAATGGAGTTTCTTAAATATACAATCATATCATCTACAAACAGAGACAATTTGACTTTCTCTCTTCCTATATGGACACTCTATTTCTTTCTCTGGTCTGTTTGCCCTGGCCAGAACTTCCAATACTATGTTGAATAGGAGTGGTGAGAGAGGACATCCTTGTCTTCTGCTGGTTTTCAAAGGAAATGCTTCCAGGTTTTGCCCATTTGGTACGGTATTGGCTATGGGTTTGTCATAAATAGCTCTTATTATATTGTGATATGTTCCATCAATACCTAGTTTATTGAGAGTTTTTAGCATAATGGGGTGTTGAATTTTATTGAAGGCCTTTTCTGCATCTATTGAGATAGTCATGTGGTTTTTGTCATTGGTTCTGTTTATGTGATGGATTAAGTTTATTGATTTGTGTAGGTTGAACCAGCCTTGCATCCCAGGGATGAAGGTGACTTGATCATGGTGGAGAAGCTTTTTGATGTGCTCCTGGATTTGGTTTGCCAGTATTTTATTGAGGATTTTCGCATTGATGTTCATCAGGGATATTGTCCTGAAATTTTATTTGTTGTGTCTCTGCCAGGTTTTGGTATCAGGATGATGCTGACCTCATAACATTAGTAGGGGAGGAGTCCCTCTTTTTTCTATCATTTGGAATAGTTTCAGAAGGAATGCTATCAGCTCCTTTTTGTACCTCTGGTAGAATTTGGCTGTGAATCTGTCTGGTCCTTGGCTTTTTTTTGGTTGGTAGGCGATAGTTAGCTCTTGTTGCATTCATCCCTTTATCATTTCTCTTTTTTGATATTTGTTGGTTAAAATCTGTTTTCTCAGAGACAGGATTGCAATCTCTGCTTCTTTTTGCTTTCTATTTGCTTGGTAAATATTCCTCCTCCATCTCTTTATTTCAAGGCTATTTGTGTCTTTGCACAGGAGATGCATTTCCTGAATACAGCACATCGATGAGTCTTGACTCTTTATCCAATTTGCTAGTTTGTGTCTTTTAATTGGGGCATTTAGTCGATTTACATTTAAGGTTAATATTTTTAATGTGTGAATTTGATCCTGTCATTATTTTGCTAGCTGGTTATTTTGCCCGTTAGTTGATGCAGCTTCTTCATAATGTCGATGGTCTTTACAATTTGGTATGTTTTTGCAGTGGCTGGTGCCGGTTTTTCCTTTCCATATTTAGTGCTTCCTTCAGGAATCTTGTAAGGCAGGCTTGGTGGTGACAAAATCTCTCAGCATTTGCTTGTCTGTAAAGGATTTTATTTCTCCTTCGCATATGAAGTTTAGTTTGGCTGGATATGAAATTCTGGGTTAAAAATTCTTTTCTTTAAGAATGTTAATATTCCCCACTCTCTTCTGGCTTGTAGGGTTTCTCCAGAGATTCGCTGTTTTAGTCTGATAGGCTTCCCTTTGTGGGAAACCCGACCTTTCTCTCTGGCTGCCCTTAAGATTTTTTCCTTCATTTCAACCTTGATGAATCTATGATTATGTGTCTTGGGATTGCTCTTATTGAAGAGTATCTTTGTAGTATTCTCTGTATTTCCTGAATTAGAATGTTGGCCTGTCTTGCTAGGTTGGGGAAGTTCTCCTGGATAATATCCTGATGTGTGTTTTTCAACTTGTTTCCATTCTCCCCATCATTTTCATGTGCACCAATCAAACGTAAGTTTGATCTTTTCACACAGTCCCTTATTTCTTGGAGGATTTGTTTAATTCTTTTTTCTCTAATCTTGTCTTCACACTTTATTTCATTAAGTTGATCTTCAGTTTCTGATATCCTTTCTGTCGCTTGACCGATTTGGCTATTGATACTAATGTATGCTTCCCGAAGTTCTCATGCTGTGTTTTTCAGCTCCATCAGGTCATTTATGTTCTTCTCTAAACTGGTTATTCTAGTCACCAATTCCTCTAACCTTTTTTCAAGGTTCTTAGCTTCCTTGCATTGGGTTTGAACAGGCTCTTTTAGCTCAGATAAATTTTTTTATTATCCACCATCTGAAGCCTACTTCTGTCAATTCATCAGACTCATTCTCCATCCAGTTTTGTTCCCTTGCTGGTGAGGAGTTGTGATCCTTAGGAGAAGAGGCATTCTGGTTTTGGGAATTTTCAGCCTTTTTGCACTGGTTTATCATCTTCATGGATTTATCTATCTTTGGTCTTTGATGTTGGTGACCTTCAAGATGGGGTTTTTGAGTGAACGTCCTTTTTGTTAATATTGATGCTATTCTTTTCTGTTTGTTAGTTTTCCTTCTAATAATCAGGCCCCTCTGCTGCAGGTCTGCTGGAGTTGATGGAGATATATTCCAGATCCTGTTTGCCTGAGTATCACCAGTGGAGGCTGCAGAATAGCAAAGATTGCTGACTGTTCCTTCCTCTGGAAGCTTTGTTCCAGAGGGGCACTGCCAGATGCCAGCCGGAGTTCTCCTGTATGAGGTGTCTGTTGACCCCTGCTGGGAGGTATCTCCCAGTCAGGAGGCACAGGAGTTAAGGACCCATTGAGGAGGCAGTCTGTTCCTTAGCAGAGCTCAAGTGCTGTGCTGGGAGATCTGCTACTCTCTTCAGAGCTGCCAGGCAGGAACGTTTAAGTCTGCTGAAGCTGCATGCACAGTGCCCCTTCCTCCAGGTGCTCTGTCCCAGGGAGATGGGAGTTTTGTCTACAAGCCCCTGACAGAGGCTGCTGCCTTTTATTTTCAGAGATGTCCTGCCCAGAGAGAAGGAATCTAGAGAGGCAGTCTGGCTACAGCAGCTTTGCCAAGCTGCAGTGGGCTCTGCCCAGTTCAAACTTCCTGGAGGTTTTGTTTACATTGTGAGGGGAAAACCACCTACTTAAGCCTCAGTAATGGTAGACGCCCTTCCCCTCCACCTAGCTTGAGCATCCCAGGTCGACTTCAGACTGCTGTGCTGGCAACAAGAATTTCAAGCCAGTGGATCTTAGCTTGCTGGGCTCTGTCAGGGTGAGATCCTCTGAGCTAGACCACTTGGCTCCCTGGCTTCAGCCCCTTTTCTGGAGGAGTGAACGGTCCTGTCTTGCTGGTGTTCCAGGTGTGACTAAGGAATGAAAAAAACTCCTGTAGCTAACTGGGTGCCTGCCCAAACAGCCACCCAGTTTTGTGCTCGAAACCCAGGGCCCTTGTGATGTAGGCACCCAGGGGAATCTCCTGGTCTGCTGGTTGCAAAGACCATTGGAAAAGCATAGTATCTGAGCTGGAATGCATCATTCCTCACAGCACAGTCCCTCACAGCTTCCCTTGGCTATAGGAAGGAGTTCCCTGACCCATTGCACTTGCCGGGTGAGGCAATGCCCCACCCTGCTTTGGCTGACCCTCTATGGGCTGTACCCACTGTCTAACCAGTCTCAATGAGATGAGTCAGGTACCTCAGTTGAAAATGCAGAAATCATCCACCCTCTGCATTGATCTTGCTGGGAGCTGCAGACTAGAGCTCTTTCTGTCTTCACCATTTTAACTTCTGTCTGGCTCTGTTTGATTTTCACCTCCCTCCCCCAAAAAAATCCATACAAGAAATAGACTCTCAGAGTTAACTTCCAGAAGTATAGAGATCTCACATTAAAATAACAGTTTGCCTGAGTCTATCAAATACAAAAGTATCTGTTAAATATAATTGATTCTATGGATTCATTCACTTCCTTTGCAAGTAGTTACTCTGTATTTTTCCAATTCTAACCTAAGGATCTTTCAAAGTTTCTAAATTTCCCTTTGGTTCCTCAATTAGAAGCCAAGTTAAATATCTGGAAAATTAATCAATTATCTTCTTCCTATTGAAACAGTCCCTCTGCTACTGTTCTTCCTCAGTAGAAACAACTTGCAACAAAATTCAGATTTATGATATGATTCACTCATCAGCAAACATATAAGACTCTACAATGAATCAAGAATTTTGTTAACAGTTATACATTTACTATGATAATGATAATAATGAAAAGCCTAATTCAACAAATAGTGATCTATCAATTTTTAAGCCCCAATAACTCAAACATTAAAAAACTATAGATGAACAGGCTGGGTGAGGTGGCTCACACCTGTAATCCCAGCACTGTGGGAGTCCAAGGCAGGTGGATAACTTGAGGTCAGGAGTTCAAGACCAGCCTGGCTAACATGGTGAAACCCTATCTCTACTAAAAACACAAAAATTAGCTGGGTGTGGCGGTGGGCCTCTATAATCCCAGCTACTCAGGAGGCTGAGGGGGGAGAAACCCTGGAACCTGGGAGGCAGAGGTTGCAGTGAGCCAAGATCACACCACTGCACTCCAGCCTGGGTGACAGAGCAAGACTCCATTTCAAAAAAAAAAGAAAAAGAAAAAGAAAAAAAAGACAACTATTAGATGAATGATTAAGTAAATAACAAGTCAAGTGAGTAACAATATGTGGAAGAATATTCCAAAATAGAATTAATACATTTTAATTCCTTGAATGAGAAAATGGCATATTCAAAATGAAAGTAAAAGTGGGACAAGGTCAGAGTATACAACTGCATATATTTCATTATTTAAGGATGGCTAAAGAGGAGACTACCAATTTGAAAGAAAATTACTAAGATTTTATGTTTTCTTAAAACATACAAAACGAAATTAAAAAAAAAAAATAGTAAGACATAACTACTACCAGAAAATTTTTCTTCAAAGAGAATATAAGCTTATTAACCACTCCTTTTATCATTAATGTTCACTCAGCTTCTACCAGCCTTCTAATAGAAACACACACATACCTTTTCTCTATACCAAATGTAATACAAAGATATTCAGCCCTTGAAAACTTTAAGTATTTGGTTATAAGTAATACTCATCTTTTTTGTTGTTTGATAATAGATGAGTTTCCTAATCAAGATAGTAGAAACAGATCACAGTTCATCAGTATTTTGTTGAGTGTGAGAGAGTGGTGCAAAACAACACAGAACTGTTACAATGTTATTTTTAAATTAGCGAATTAACTTGTGAGAAAAAAAGTGTTCTTCAGTTACTTAATTGATACCCAAGAGGAATAGCTTCAGCCTAAACTGGACCAAATTAAAAAAATAATAACATGCACAACTTGATCTAGTCTTTTCTGAAAAAAAAAAAAAAAAGACATTTAAAACAAGAAAAACATGTGCCATAGAGGTTGTGATATCCTCAATCTTTGAGCAAATATCACTTACATTTAACTACCCTCACCTTACACATACTTTCTTCTTCTGATTTTGGAGTCTTTAAAATATGAGTGTACTTTTTTTTTTTCCCTGACATGGAGTCTTGTTCTGCTGCCCAGTCTGGAGTGCAGTGGTGCAATCTCAGCTCACTGCAACCTCCACCTCCCAGGTTCAAGTTCAAGCAATTCTCCTGCCTCAGCCTCCAGAGTAGCTAAGATTACAGGTGTATGCCACCACGCCCAGTTAATTTTTGTATTTTTAGTAGAGACGGGGTTTCACCATGCTGCCCAGGCTGCTCTCAACCTCCTGACCTCGTAATCCGCCCACCTCAGCCCCAAAGAGCTGGGATTACAGGTGTGAGCCACGGTGCCCAGCCTATACTTTTTTTGAGACAGTCTCACTGTCGCCCAGGCTGGAGTGCAGTGGTGTGATCTCGGTTCACTGCAACATCTGCCTCCCAGGTTCAAAAGATTCTCCTGCCTCAGCCTCCCAAGTAACTGGGACTGTAAGTGTGCACCACAGCACTAGGCTAATTTTTATATTTTTAGTAGAGATAGGGTTTCGCCATGTTAGCCAGGCTGGTCTCAAACTCCTGACCTCAGGTGATCCACCTGCCTTGGTCTTCCAAAGTGCTCGGATTACAGGTGTGAGCCACCATGCCCAGCCTAAAATATGAGTATACTTTAAATATAAATATATAGAGAAACCACTCTTAGAAACTTTTAAATGAAGACAAAATCTGAAATATATTCCAATATACAGTAAATATCATATTAAGGGGTTAAGGGAAGAGCTAGGTGGAAGAAGGAAGATAAGACTATGAACCTAAAATTTAGCTAAGTAGTAGGATTTTTATTCTCTAAACCTTACTTCAATCAATTTAAGGTTAGAAAAATTTTGTTTAAAAAGATGCAACTTTGCCATGAGCCAAGATCGAGCCACTAACTTCAGCCTGGGTAACAGAGCGAGACTCTGTCTCAAAAAACAAACAAACAAACAAAAAAAGATGCAACTTCATTCTGTGCTTAAATTCACTGGTAAAGTAAGATTAACACATTAACACCACACCACAGATAAACATTCTTGAATTTGTTGTTTGGTTAAATTAGTCATTTAAAAATTTAAACAGCTCTAAAATATTAATTCAATTTCATAGGAAAGAGGAAACTATGTTAGAAAATTGCTTATCAAAAACTAATGAGACCCAGGATAAGAGCTACTCACAATCATAACAATTAAATTAAATATTAAGGAGTAATTAGGAAAAACAGAAACCAAGAGTCAAATTCTTTTTATACCTTAAAGGTTAAAGGCCCATTTGATAGCTATCAAACAGTTCTTTGAAATGCTACATTAAGATATCACTAACAATTTCAATTTATAAATACACATCCTTATACATTTTCTTTTAAGATGTCATATCCCAAACACAAAAGCAATCAAATAAGAGAACAGGCTTAATAGTGATTTTTTTTTCTTTCAATTATTACTACTAAAACAAAACAACTCTGAGAAGTTGCCAGCACACCAGAAGGCATTTCTGCATAAAGAAAGTTAATGAGCAGACCATGCAGCTAAGCAGCCAGTGACTATTTGCAAGCCTCCTAGGTATATCCCCGGCAGACACATTATCAGATTAAAGGAACTGCAAACAAACTGGGCTGAAACTTTCTTTGTCCAAACCCAGCCTCTTCTTCCTGTGATGTCATATTACAAATCTAACAAGCCTTTCTTTTTCACTTCAGAGAAAGCGACCTCAAGATACAGTTGGCAACTGAGGAAAAGGCCTCAATTCAGCAAGAGCTAACATGCTTTGGAATTTATTTTGGCATCTTTAAAAGACTCTTCTGCTTACCCACCATCTGGGATCGTACGGCAGGAAAACAAAAAAGGAAAACTTCATTTAAAAGAAGCAAGAAGTAAAATGGGACAAATTGGGAATGTTCAAGTCTCTGAAACTCTCCACTGAAAAGAAAATAAGATTGATAATTTAAGCTTAATATTTTGGGGCATAAAGAAATATTAACTTTGGAGTATTCATCTTGACTACTGCAATACAAGTTTAGAAGACAAGTTGTTTCATTCTCGTCACAGAATACAGCTTTTCTTTACATTTATAATCCTATGGGTTGGCCTCGTTGACTGTATTTTTTAAAGGTTGCTCGTCAGTTAACTGAGCCTCGGGATTCATGGATTTTCTGAAGGTTAAAAAATGAAAGTATTTTCCTGTTGAAGAATCCAGCAGAAATTTCACAGCAACAGATTTCATGTTTCTTTTGAATCTTTCTGAGAAAAAGGAAATATTTATAAAACCATCCAAAGATCTGGATAATTTGCAAATAAATTGGAGGTTACAGAGGTTATAATCTGAATACCAAAGAAAACTGCAGCTGATGAAAGTACTTCCAAACTGAAAACTGAACGTGCCTTTACGATGGTAAGCATTAACAGCTCTGACTGCTTCTATAATGACTCCTTTAAGTACACTTTGTATGGGTGTATGTTCAGCATGGTGTTTGTGCTTGGGTTAATATCCAATTGTGTTGCTATATACATTTTCATCTGTGTCCTCAAAGTCCGAAATGAAACCACAACATACATGATTAACTTGGCAATGTCAGACTTGCTTTTTGTTTTTACTTTACCCTTCAGGATTTTTTACTTTGCAACACGAAACTGGCCATTTGGAGATTTACTTTGTAAAATTTCTGTGATGCTGTTTTATACCAACATGTACGGAAGCATTCTGTTCTTAACCTGTATTAGTGTAGATCGATTTCTGGCAATTGTCTATCCATTTAAGTCAAAGACTCTAAGAACCAAAAGAAATGCAAAGATTGTTTGCATTGGCGTGTGGTTAACTGTGATGGGAGGAAGTGCACCCGCCGTTTTTTTTCAGTCTACCCACTCTCAGGGTAACAATACTTCAGAAGCCTGCTTTGAAAATTTTTCAGAAGACACATGGAAAACATATCTGTCAAGGATTGTAATTTTCATCGAAATAGTGGGATTTTTTATTCCTCTAATTTTAAATGTGACTTGTTCTAGTATGGTGCTAAAAACTTTAAATAAACCTGTTACATTAAGTAGAAGCAAAATAAACAAAACTAAGGTTTTAAAAATGATTTTTGTACATTTGATCATATACTGTTTCTGCTTTGTTCCTTACAATATCAATCTTATTTTATATTCTCTTGTGAGAACACAAACATTTGTTAATTGCTCAGTAGTTGCAGCAGTAAGGACAATGTACCCAATCACTCTCTGCATTGCTGTTTCAAACTGTTGTTTTGACCCTATAGTTTACTACTTTACATCGGACACAATTCAGAATTCAATAAAAATGAAAAACTGGTCTGTTAGGAGAAATGATTCCAGATTCTCTGAAGTTCAAGGTGCAGAGAATTTTATTCAGCATAACCTACAGACCTTAAAAAGTAAGATATTTGACAATGAATCTGCTGCCTGAAATAAAACATTGGGACTCACTGGGACAGAACTTTCCAGTTCCTTCAAGTGTGAAAAGTGTCTTTTTGGACAAACTATTTTTCCACCTCCAAAAGAAAATTAACACATGGACATTTTAAAGTCATTAGTATAAAGAAAATTTGTATTTAATGTGTTAAGCATTAACATGTATTTTATTTGTGTATACACTCCATCTGATTTTTCTGAGCCATTTTGATTTGTTCCTTCTTCATTAAAAAAAATCTTAAAGTTATTCAATGTCTAAAAGTGACTGATTTAAATTATGTTAACAATCTGTAATGTCTTTGAATCTCTTTTTATATTAAATGATTTACTAAATTATTCTATACTAATTTATTTATACAAGTATTTAATATTTTTATTCAACATGCCATTTTTATTTTGAATGGAAACTGTCAATCATGTTTCTTAAACTATAATAGCAATGAGAAAAGAGTAATTTGAAATAATTATTTTTGGAGTATTTTAATATATATAATTAAAAATGTAGTTTTCTGTAGAAATGATAGCATATTAACATTGTTGGAAGAGCTAGAGCAGTAACACACTGATAACATTTTGGGGGTTTTGTCTGTGCAGCCAATTTGTAGAAAGCAGATGCTATCTATATGGTACACTTTAAAGGTACTATTTTGATTTTCTGTATATAACGTGCCCAATTTCAAAATGATGTATGCCACAAAAATTGAGAGGGAGAAAACTAATAAAATGTTACTTTGCTAAGTTTTTACTTAGCAAAAATGTAAAATACTACCAGAGGTATATTTTAAAGGTGCACTTACATCACAATCAAGAACTTACATTTTAAATATGTTAGGTCAGAGAAACGCCAGAGATAGTGAAACATAGGATTTGGCATTTAGAAAGTAATATACAGTCATGTGTTGCTTAGATGCTTGCTTAGGTAATTATGTCATTGTGCAAACATCATAGTATGTGCTTACACAACCCAGAAGGTATACACTACTGCACAACTAGCTTATATGTTATACCCTATTGCTTCCAGGCTACAAACCTAGACAGCATGCTACTGTACAGCATACTGTAGGCAACTGTAAAATGGTGGTATTTTTGTATCTAAATATATCTCAACATAGAAAAGGTACAGTAAAAATGCAGTATGATAATCTTATGAGACCACCATCATATATGCAGTCATTCACTGTTATGTGGTACATGACTGTAAATCTTTTCTTGTCCTTCACTCTTCTGACCATTTTAAGCCAAATATTGAATAGCTGAAAACATTTCAAGTAGGCAAGATGTTACTGTACATCAAAATGATTTATTAAAGACATAGTTCCTCATACAATAAAGCAGCAAAAATACAAGGCCAAATAACTAAACAAAACTATATTTTCATTTCACTAAACATAAAACGGGTATGGCTCTGAGGTATACTTTAGAAAAAAAGTACCAAGTACACTAAAACTTTTTTATTATCTGACATATTCTTTTCTAAAAAAAATTCAAGCAGTTCTCCAAAGTTAACTAAAAAAGAATACCTTGTATTTAAGAAAAAGGATATGTAATTAAATTCAGCATCAACCTATCTGATTTTTACGGTCTTAATCTTTCAAGTCCTGAATATAGCTTGGACAAATAAGTCTTTTAAGACATAAATTTGATTTTTGCTATTCTCTGGGTTTGAGCTGTAATGATTTCAGAAAAATCACAATCATTTGCTGGACAGGTAAACCTACTTTCAGTAAAATAACAGTGGGGGGTTTTCTTGGATACATGGTTTCCTTTAGATAAACCTAAAGCAAAACACATCCTTAGTGCCTTAAGCCCAGGAGGTCCAGGTCACAGTGAGCTATGATCACACCACTGCACTCCAGCATGAACGACAGAGCAAGACACTATCTCAAAAAAAAAAAAAAAACCTAGTGAAGATACTAACCATGGTCCTTTATATACCAAGAGAAGTATATACATAATACAAATGTGTTTTCTTCCATTGACCTAAAATTCCTTTATTTGATTCACACTTCAGTCAATAAAAATACACTACATTCTTAAACATACTGAGATGAAAAGCAACTACTAATTTACCGATCTTGGGGTAAGGGGCGGAGAATTCTGTAACTTTGAGATCTTTCAGAATTCTCCTCAGCTTAAAGATCTGTGAGTAAAACTTAAGGCAAGATCACAAAGCATGAATATAACTTAAAAAAAAAAGTAAAACAGTCAAACAGTCATTAAATAGTTGTTATTACTATGTTCATAAAGAAACTTTTGGTGTCTCCTGTCAACAGGAAGATAAATGAATCAAAAGTTTTGTAAAATTCTTCATAAAGCAATACATCACAGATAACAAACATAGTTTTCTCATCTAGAGCTTCAAATACTGAGTAACTCTTACCTATGGACAGAAAGTGTACCAGAACAAAATTTAGTTTCCTTTGTTAGTGCTGTACTTTGTGGTAAATTATATATTCTGAGAGTTTTCTCTTCCCTTCCCCCTTTACTCAGAAAAATCTAAATTAATATTAGAACTCTGATGATTTTACTTTTTATTATAAAAAGATAGCACTAAGCCCCCCTACAGAAACTGTGCCCACTGTTCTTAACATTTTCATAAAACAGTAGATGATTTGACTAATCTTCCTTCCCACATTAACTCCCTTCAAAGAAACAGAATAAGGTGAGAAAATTTTTCAGATGTGGAAAAATAGGCATTTTCCAGCACCCTAATAATTTCTGAACTTAGAAATCATCTTTTCTGAGAAAATATCAAGTAACTAGTTTACCAAAAAAAGCATAAAAAATATGTATTGTATATAATATATTCACAGAAAATTAAACTGAACATACTACTTAAGGAGTTATCAACAAAACTTAATATTCTACATTCAATATACTGAAAGTAAATTGGAATAATTTATCCTAATTATTGATATTAGTATTTAAAGATATCCTAATTATAGACATTGGTATTTAAATTGAGAAATATAAGATAGAAAATGGAGCAAACTTCATATTCCCATCTGAGAAACACTTGATTCATGAATGGTGCATAGTTATTAAGAATCTGAAGTGACTGCTTTTTGGTCCTATAATTTTGGACCCCTGATGAACCCAGTACTTCGTCTTTTGTCAATATGTTAAGTTACTATTGCCTAGAAGAAGCTTTACTACCTTCCAACACCTAATCTTTTTTAGTGCTTAAATGCCAATTCAACTCTGGATGCCACAAATGTTCTTAGCTGTGAATAAATTTTTGTGTATAAACAATTTTATTAACAGTCCTTAGGCAGGGATGAACTCTTAAAGCCTCCAAAAATAAATTTTTAAAAAAGCTTTTTGGGGCTTTCCTGAAAACTGAATTACCAATTTATAACATGGCTTCTAAGAAATAAATTACAAATTAAAAGGGACTAATGAACGAACTTAACGTAGAACATATTGAGATCTAAACCGATCAGATTATTTAATGATCAACAATATTACCTATTTAGCAACATTTTTCAGAGATCAACATGAAAAATGATCAACACGTATATACTCCTAAAATCTCTAATTCCCAAATTTCTATTTTCTCTATCATTTTTACTTTATATCAGTCAGTTTTATAAAACTACAAAGAATGTCAGTTAAACAAGGCAACAGACCAGATAATAAATGTAGTTTTATATTCTTTTTTTCTTTCTTTTGCTGTTTCTTTCTCCTTTTCTCTCTTTAAAAAAAAAAAATAAATAAATAATAAATAAATAAATAAATAAATGTAGTTTTATAAAACTACAAAGAATGTCAGTTAAACAAGCCAACAGACCTGTTAATAAATGAATAGGAAATTAACTCCAGGTAAACTTCTCTTTTTTATCAGCTTAAAATGATATAGCATTAAGCCCCTCACACCTTCCCCTCTTCCTGCTCCCAATAGATTTACTACAATAACCTCTTAAAAGGGTACAAAATTATCTCTTTCATTTGAAAAGCAGTGTTAAAAACAGAATCCAAAAGACAGAACCCCAGAATGAGTATAATTCAAAAACTGAATAATCAGTTTTCTCAAAACTTGTTTTACTCATAATAGATTTCAAGTGATATTTTTTAAATAAATAAAGTTTAAGTAATTGTGACAAACAATTATGTGTTGTATACTTACAGCAGAGTGACAGTTAACAGCCATGGAGTAAATGTGCTAAGTTCCATTATCGTCCTATCAAAATGGCTTCTGGAACATTTACAACTTAGAATAGAAAGGGCCTGATGGTCATCAGATATAACTACACCTTAGGCTGGGGACACTGAGAAACTATAAGACCAAAGTACAGACACAATGTCACATAACAAATTAAGGCAGAGCCAGGGTAAGAACCCTGTTTGTTTGTTTTTTTAATAGAAAGATGAGGTCTTGCTATATTGCCCAGGCAGGGACTTGAATACCTGGGCTCAAGCAATATTCCCACCTCAGCCTCTCAAACAGGTGGGACTCCAGGTGCATACCACTGTACCTGCCTGAACCTAGGTTTTTTTGTTTTTGTTGTTTTACTTGTCTAGTTATTTAATGGTGGCAAGGAGAGCACCACAGGCAAAGGCCCTGTGGGAGAGAACTTGGATACTAAATGGATTAAAACATTAAAAGTGGCTGGAGATATAGGGCTGACATCTTACATATTCTTATAGGCCATGTTAAGACCATGTTAAGTGCTGAGAAGTTGTGGAAAGTCTTGAAGAATTTCAAGGTAGGAGAGGCATGATCAAGTAAAGATTCGTCTGATACAGGGTAGAGATGCATTTGTCTTCAACAAGAAGAGGAAAACAATCACAATAAGAACTATATTTATACAATTTAAAGGGCTCTTATCCTTTTTTTCTGATTTGTTCTTTCTCCCTTATAAAAATGGGAGAAATTCTTTTTTAAATGATGGTGATAATAGATGAGAAGAATATTTTAATGTCATTACTTGGCAAAATTTGGACAGCAACCTTCATGGAGAAATTGCTGGTGGGAATGAAAAATGGTACAAACCTTATCGATGGGAATTTGGCAATATCTAACACACACATAAATACACACACACATTTACCCTTTGACCCAGCATTCTCACTTCTATTTATCTTGAAAATACAATTTCAATTATACGAGCATACACACACATAAAACACACATACATACACACTCACACATTTATTGTGGTAATATTTGAAATTGTGGAAATTACCTAGATGTTCAATCACAGAAGACTAGTTGAACAGACAGTAGTATATATACATAATACAGTACTATGCAGCTGTAATAATGAGAAATATCTCTATAAACTGATACGGAGTGACTTCCAGAAGGTAGTGTTAAATGAAAAAAAGCAGAGCATAAAAGAGCACACATAATGTGCCACCTTTTGTATAAGAAAAAGGCAAAATAAAACATGCATACTTGCTTATTTTTACAAAATGAAACACAGGAAAGAATAAACCAAAAAATAAGGGATGGGGTGGGAAACGGGATAGAAGAAATATCAAAGAATATGACATTTTTCAGATTATATCTTTTTGTATAGTTTTCACTTCAAGAAACATGTTAATGTTTTATATCAGGTATTGACAAACTTCTTCTTAAGAAGTAGATAGTAAATATTTTAGGTTTGCAGGCTATACTGTCTTGTTGCAACTTCTCAACTTTGTACTGCAGTATAAAAGCAGCCACAGACAATACATAAATGAATAAAGTAGCTGTGTTCCAATAATTTACAGTCTGTGGTCTGTGTGTGCCATCTCCTGTTATATGTAGTCAAAACTGTGGGCCAACAAGGATGGGGGGAAAAACACCCTAGAACTTCATTTATTTTAGTGTCTGGCACATAACTGGTTTCAACAATTAGAATGAATCTTAAAATTCTTCAAAAGCCCAAGGAAAAAAAGGCAAAATTTCTTTTGTTAATACACAAATTCATTATTACTCTTATTACTTGATTTATCAACTTTAAACTGTATTTGTTAAATTTCCACCATTTAGATCAGGTTATATAAATGCTAAAAGAAACCATTTTGTTGTTGAAGCCATTCTTAAGGAAACAATCTGACTTCTCATGTGGAACAGTTTTCTGGGCTTGTTGCATCCTAGGATTTTTTTGCATTTTCTCTTTGCACTGGTGTGATAGTTTCACTCTTTATTAGGTCCCATGATTTCCCCTTTTTTGGATTCTTTTTTCATTTTGTTAAACCATATTCCCTAGTAATTTCATTTCAAAATTCTGAGTCCTTGCATTTCCGAATTTCATTTTGCTGTATTAGACAAATTTTAGGTTACAAAATATCCAGTACTCCTAGTGAGAACTTCAGTGCTGATCTGGATCTTACTTCCCTGAAATAACTTGCTTTTTCTCTCTGGATGCTTTTTAAATTTTCTTATTATCTTTAGAATTCTGAATTTTCATCAAGATGTATCCACATTCATTCACCATGCTTGACGGTATAGGCCCGTTCCATCTGAAGCCCCCTTGTTTTTGTTAGCTTTGGAATTTTTTTTTTCTGCTCTTTTTAATTATTTTACCTCCTCCATTTTCTCTGGTCTTTCTTATGGCAATGATAAATATTGAACTGAGGTACCTGAAAATACTAAAGTAACGAACTATATAACCTACCAGTACAATAGTTTGTTGTGTTTTCCTCCTTGGAAGAATTGCCATTCCTACTTCTTTTTCTTCAGGTCTGTTACAAAAGTCTGGGTTTACTTCAGTTTCTCTCCTGCTTCTCCCTTTGGCACCATCAGGAAACCTTAGCCTCGTGTAAGTGTACAAAAAATCTGGAGGCAGGGCAGGCTTGTATCTGTATAGTTTGTGCACTGCACAATAGCATGTGCAGCCTAAACTCTGCTAGGGCTGCTGCACCCAGATGGAATCTTTTTGTAATTCATTAGTAGAGGAAGATACTTTTTTTTGAGACAGTGTCTCATTCTGTCACCCAGACCGGAACGCAGTAGTGCAATCACGGCTCAATGCAGCCTCAGCTTCCCAGGCTCAAGCAATCCTCCCACCTCAGCCTCCCAAGTAACTGTGACTACAGAGGTGCATTTTCTTCATTCTCGTAGGCTGGTATGGCCTCAGATGGGGGACTGGTCCAGGTGTTTCATGTTCTTAAAATGTTGCTCACAAAGTGTAGTACCCAGACCAGCAGCATCAGCATCACGGAAACATATCAACAACACAAATTCTTGGACCCTACACTGGAAACTCTGTAGCTGGGCCCAGCAATCTGTAATGTATGTTTTAACAAGCCCTCCAGGTGATTCTGATGCATGCGCAAGTTTGAGGAATATTGCCAAATAGCACTTCAGAAAACCTTCCTGATTATTGCCCCACTCTCTGTATCTGCTACTTTGAGCTTGGGTGCTAAGACTCTCACTTCTACTAGACCCTTTTCCTGGGGGTGTTGCATGTTGTGATTTTCTCTCCTTTATTGTAGCCATCAATACATTCTTCATTTTTTGTACTAATAAAATGAATCAACTCCTCCACCTCCCTCCATAGTTTTTCTGCTTCACAGTCTAAGTACTGCTGGGTTTCACCCCACTGTGGTATGTGTCTTCTTTTTTTGTTGTTGTTGAGACAGTCTTGCTCTGTTGCCTGGGCTATAGTGCAGTGGTACAATCTTAGCCCACTGCAACTTCCCCCTCCCAGGTTCAAGCAACTCTTCTGTCTCAGCCTCTCTAGTAGCTGAGATTACAGGCCCGTACCACCACGTCCAGATAATTTTTTTGTATTTTTAGTAGAGATGGGGTTTCACCACATTGGCCAGGATGGTCTCCAACTCCTGACCTTGTGATCCACCCGACTCGGCCTCCCAAAGTGCTAGGAATACAGGCATGAGTCACCGTGCCTGGCCTGGTATGTGTCTTTTTTGTCACTTCTGTAGGGTTGGGGGGAGAAAGGAGATGTAAGTGTGCGGTCAGTGCTATTCTGATGTGCTAAGTTCCATTATCCCATTATAAATAAGAAATAGTCTCATTTTTAAAAGCAATTGCACAGTCCAAGTTACATAAAAAGTCATACTACTTAAGCCCTTTTACTGCTGCTAAAAAATAACAAGCCAAGTGTTTTTACATCAAAACACAGGAGATCTTCACATTACTAACAACATAATCTTCAATTTAATTTTATTTTTAAAATGATAATTTTCCAAAGAATTTTACCAGTTGTTAGCTCATATTTTAATAGGACATAAATCCTACAAATCATTTACAATTCTTTATTTTAAAACAAAAACTTTCATTTTATTATACCAGGATAAAATATTCACATTGGACTAAAATTTAGGGTTTTTAGGAAAAAATGTTTTATATATGGTATTTTATGAACAGAAGCAGTTTATTTAAATAAAAATGAATATTACTTAAGACTTAGCACTAAAAAATTATACCATTTGATTCATATGTCATATAGGTAATTTTTGCTAGGGGCCAAAATTATTGGACAAAAATTACCATACTTTACATTGTGGTCTGATAAGACTTCCTGAGATGAAAAAGACTGAGAAACACATGATTCAATATAATCTTAACTACTTAAAACAAGGGTAAAAAAATGGACATGTGTTTTGGAAAAAATGGACAAGCAAAGGACACATATACATAGTTTATCTAGGCCAAGAGTGGTGGCTCGTGACTAATCCCAGCACTTTAGGAGGTCAATGCAATAAGATCACTTGAGTCCAGTAGTTTGAGACCAGCCTGGGCAACAGCGACATCACATCTCTACAAAGAATTAAAAAAAAAATAGCTGGGTGTGTTGGCTCACACCTGTAGTCACATCTACTAAGGAGGCTTGGGTGGGAGGGTCACTTGAGCCTAAGAATTCAAGGCTTCAGTGAGCTATGATTGTGTCACTGCACAGTAGCCCGGAAAACACAGAGACTCGTCAATCAATCAATCAATTAATCAATATTCTCTACAAGAGATTTCTTTACCAGTATGTCTATCCCTTCCCCAGGCCATTTATTCTTAATTGGAATTAAAATGTGCAAAAATTTATTTTCAGAAGACCCCGTTAAAATACGTGGGTTCAACTTAATCAGATGCTAATCTAAAAGTGCATACTATTAAAAGTGCCCAATATTCCTATGAAAAAGATAAAGCTAAAATTTGTATTTTCAAGAACAGATAGTAGGTTCAGTAATGGATTAGGGAATCCTATGTTCATTTTTGTTTATGACTCATGTAAAAGACAAGTAATGTCACTTCTCCACCTTTTTCAACTTTAATGTTTAAAAGAAAAAAATGATAAACCCTAATTTAAAAACTATCATTACTTAACATATAAATTTAAAACTTTTAGAAAATTAAATTATCTTAAAATATGAAAAGAGCATAATGATAAAAATGATCAGACTTAAAAGACAGCATGACAGATTTATGTTAGTCTTTGAAGAATTCTTAAAGAATATAATCGAAATCTTAAAGATAAATTTGTTGTTATATTTAGTGGAGGCAAGAAACACTGAAACTTAGCAAAGTAAGAGAAGGCTTTTTGAAAGGCTAAGACAAAAAACCAGCTGTTTCCTATTCTATGTTTCCTTACCATGTTCTAAATGTAGCTCTTACAGAAGACACCAAAAATACCTTTGATATTTGGTCATTTCTGACAAAAGTGGAAAATATGAAGAACCAATTAAGTAAATTAATAACAACACACAAACATGTATGTTGAAACAGACTGGGTTGTGACAGTTCAGAGTCTTTAAAACATGCTATAAATATTTGGGAAAATGAAATGCCAAAAATTTGTCCTATTTTATAATTAAAGGTAAGTAAGCTTAGATGATTTAAGAATAATTGCCTTAGAGTAGTTCTAAAATTTTAGTAAATTCAATAATTAATAACAGCCTTTTATTTTGCTGCAGAAATTCAGAAGCTACACTAATTAGGATCGATTTCTCCTATTTCTCGTCTTTGTTTCTTGCATATCCAGAATTCTAGAGCTCTTCCTCACAATTCCAGTTAAGATATGACTATAAGTTTCTAAGCTGAAAATTCTAAAACTAAATTCAAGTAATTATCTAACATCATGACTCTTTATAAAATTCTCTGAATAAAAGTATATGTGTTTCCACCCCATGGGTTAAATACAGAGAATATTTCTTAGTTATTCTTCTACCATTGCTACTTCCCTTCTTGTTTGTACTTGAATAGTGAACTAACACCACCCTCAGGGTAATTACTGACATGAATCATAACTAAAGCAATATTACAAATTCCAACTGCAATATAACACTGAACAGTGCCCACACTTAATAATGCTGGAGTTCCATGATGCCTTTTTCTCCTGAACTTTTTCCATTTTGAGAAGGTGATGGGGGAGTAGGGATACCTCAAGAGAAGAGAAAAATTCTCTGTACTTATAGTAAGCCAAGATAAACAGGTTAATACTATGTAACTGTATCCTCAGTTCTATGTTCTTAAGAAATCACTGTATAGTAGAAGAAGAGGAATAAATGGTACTAACAATTAATTGTTGTGTTTCTAATTACTATTCTCATACATGCTCATATATTCCTCACAACAAATCTGAAAGTTATCCCTATTTTACTCACAAGGAAACCTGAGATACAGAGACATAATTTGCTCACAACCACACCAAAGCAAGTCATCTGACATCTCTGGACCTCAGGTCTCTTTATCTATAAAATAGGAATAGCAGTGCTTACCCTTCCAGGCTTCTGTGAATATTATATAAGATCTGCTAATTCAAAGTCCAGGCCCTTTTTGCTATAGCATAGAGAAAGATACAAACACAGATGAAACATGAGCAAATAAACTAATCATGACAATGCACATACCAAATGGTAAACAAATACACACTGAGAGGCAACACAGAGGCTAAGACTATAGTCTCTGGAACCAGACAGCCTGAGTTAAAATTCTGGCTCTGTTGCAAACTAGTTTTGTGGAAAAGGGAAAGTTTTCCAATTTCCCCATGCCTCAATTTCTTCATCTGTGAAACAGTGATAATGACAGAATCTATTTCATAGAGTTGTGAGAAGTTATGAGTTAATACACTTAAGCACTTTTAACTATGCAAAAACACTGTAACAGGACATATACAAAAATATTACCTATTATTACATCTACACTGAAATGTCACACACATAAGTGAGAGTTATTTTGATGACTGTCTGTATGATGACAGACAAGCTTCCAAAGAAGTAAGCAAAGTAAGCAAGTGGTGAGCACTGCTTCCTAAACTAAGTTTCTATGGGCTATCTACAGGACATTCCTGAGTTGTTAGACTTTTGTTTTTTATTTTGAAAATCCCTGAATTTCTTAGTCCCTTGTGCCAATTAATGAACAAAAAGAATGGGTAATATGTATAATATGGATGGTGTGGTAGGGAGGGGTGACATGAATAGACAAGTCATGAATACTTCTTTACAGTAAACTGGCAATTTTTCATGTGTTAGAGTGTTTTAAGATTAAAGAAGGGGATAGATGCATAGAGAAAAAAATAGACTTAGGGGTCAGACATAGGATTCAGTTACTAGAAGTCACTTAAGCAAAGGTTTAGAAATGAAAAGAATTTTATGTTTAAAATCATAAACAGATCTGAATAAAGAACTCAGGCTTACATAAACATTTAATACAGAATACCTGCATTGAATTATAACAGTTATCTCAGTTTCTTTAGGTTTTCTTACTGTTGTCCTTTTTTTTTTTTTAACATACGAGAACCCACATGAAAACCCATTTAATGCCTTATTAATCCTCAACACTGATGAAGAAGAAATACAGTTATTTTATTATATTGAGCTTATATTCCTAGATTTTTAAGCAATCATCTAATTCCATGTCAGTGGATGATTATTCATATGAGTTAAATTACTATCCTTATTTTTGTTTGTATTATTTCTGCTTATCTATATCTTAAAATTTTTCTTTAAATTATTAGTTCACTAGTAGAAAAATAATGTCACCATAAAAAATTTATTTCTAAGATATTGCCTTGCTTTTTTTCCCCTTCTTTACCGTTATAGTTTTTCATTTGTATAGAAGATGAGTTTAGGCATACCTGGAATCTTTTACTAAAAACAGAGAAAGAGTAAAATAATAACAAAAACCTCAGTTCTAACGTTTCAGTCCATGAAAACAATCTAGATGACCATTCTCACCTCATTCTCACCCCTTCCCTTGAAAGTTGATCCAAATACCTAATTTCAACCCAAATTATTATGGATTCTGAAAACACTTATAGTAAAGTCTCATTTCTAGGAGTTACATCAATGAAACATATACACACACTAACATTTACTTTTATAATGTAGTTTGCTCATTTTTGTAACATCTTTTAATACTTCTTCCTGAGAAATAAATCAGACCAATGGTCACAGTGAACTGCACAAAGGAGCTGGTCAACAAATACTTCTGTTCCCCTTCTTGTTACCAGTTAGTTCGTAGGCAAAACACTTTCCGTGTTACTCAAGATAAAAAAATACGCATACATACTATGTTTTCACTTAGAATAAAATTAACTGTTTATATTGTTCCCTTTTACACTGTCCCATATGCCTGATTACATATTATAGAGGTAATAAAAACTGTGAATGATTCAACAGAAAGAATGTAGTACAGTGACAAAGACCTTTACTAGAAACCAACGTGGAATTTGGAATCAAATCAACATGGGTTCAAATGCCAACTGGGTGACCTCAGACAAATTACTTACAGAGAGATGATGATCTGTTCTAGGGAAGTGTAATAAAACAGATTTTTAAAATAATATAATAAATCTGAGAGACAGCTTTAAAAAAAATTACAGGATGCTATCGAACTACTGAGAAAGAAAAGGAGAAAATGCTCAGTATTTAAGCCCAGATGACTTGAAAAGTAATGGAAAAATAGATGTACTGAGAAGCAAAGTTGCATTTAGAACAAACCAAATAATTTCAGTTTTGAATAATGAAGTCAAGTCTACCAAATCACTTGAGAAACTAGTATTTAGCTGTGGAAGTTAAGGGCACAGTATTAGAAATACATTGGGTCAGAGTGAAAAAGGTTAAAGCCTTAACTATGTTTTTAGAATATATTTTTAAAAATTAAAATAAAATGTTTCCTCTTGCTGGCAAAGGAAAGTAAATACATGGTTATTTTAAGTAATTCATGAGGAGCTTTTAAAAATATAGCATAATTAGTCATTATTTAGTATGGCTGTTGTGTAAAAGTATATATGGCATCATACTGCTTCATTGTTCTGACCCATGTTTTCAAAAAGTGTTAAATGTGGCTTAATCATTATCTTACAGTTCACTTGCCTTCCTGAGTTGTAGCTCTCAGTAAAATATAACTTTAAAAAAATACCTAATGGTAAATACTTAAAACACTTGTGCAAAGTGCACCAGAGGTTAATGATCCACCATACAGACAACAGATATCCTTTTTGGCATTTTGAGAGCCATAGATTTCTCCCTTTTGTGTTTACTTCCTGTCAAATTTGACATTTCAAAAGAATACCAAAGAAGCTTAAAATTCTGTTTATAAGTTTGTCAATAAATCAGGACTGCTGCTGGATTAGGTTTGCCAGTATTTTATTGAGGATTTTCACACTGATGTTCATCAGGGATATTTTCCTGAAATTTATTTGTTTTGTCTCTATCAGGTTTCAGTATCAGGATGGTGCTGGCCTCATAAAATGAGTTAGGGAGGAGTCCCTCTTTTTTTATTGTTTGGAATAGTTTCAGAAGGAACGGTACCGGCTCCTCTTTGTACCTCCGGTAGAATTCAGCTGTGAATCCGTCTAGTCCTGGGCTTTTTTTTGGTTGGTAGGCTATTAATTGCCTCAATTTCAGAACTTGTTATTGATCTATTCAGGGATTCGACTTCTTCCTGGTTTAGTCTTGGGAGAGTGTATGCGTCCAGGAATTTATCCATTTCTTCTAGAGTTTCTAGTTTATTTGCATAGAGCTGCTTATAGTATTCTCTGATGGTAGTTTGCATTTCTGTGGGATCAGCGATGATATCCCCTTTATCATTTTTATGGTGTCTATTTGATTCTTCTCTCTTTTCTTGTTAGTCTCACTAGCAGTCTATTTTGTTAATCTTTTCAAAAAAACAGCTCCTGGATTCACTGATTTTTTTTTGAAGGGTTTTTTGTGTCTCTATCTCCTTCAGTTCTGCTCTGATCTTAGTTACTGCTTATCTTCTGCTAGGTTGTGAATTTGTTTGCTCTTGCTTCTCTAGTTCTTTTAATTGTGATGTTAGGGTGTCAATTTTAGATCTTTCCCTTTTTCTCCTGTGGGAATTTAGTGCTATAAATTTCCCTCTTAACCCTGCTTTAGCTGTGTCCCAGAAATTCTGGTATGTTGTATCTTTGTTCTCATCAGTTTCAAAGAACTTATTTATTTCTGCCTTAATTTCATTATTACCCAGTAGTCATTCAGGAGCAGGTTGTTCACTTTCCACATAGTTTTGCAGTTTTGAGTGAGTTTTTAAATTCTGAGTTCTAACTTGACTGCACTGTGATCTGAGAAACAGTTCGTTATTATTTCCGTTCCTTTGCATTTGCTGAGAAGTGTTTCACTTCCAATTATGTGGTCAATTTTAGAATAAGTGTGATGTGGTGCTGAGAAGAATGTATATTCTGTTGATTTGAGATGGAGAGCTCTGTAGATGTCTATTAGAACTGCTTGGTCCAGAGCTGAGTTCAAGTCCTGAATATCCTTGTCAATTTTCTGTCTCATTGATCTAATATTGACAGTGGGGTGTTAAAGTCTCCCACTATTATTGTGTGAGAGTCTAAGTCTCTTTGTAGTTCCCTAAGAACTTGCTTTATGAATCTGGGTGCTCCTGTGTTGGGTGCATCTATATATTGAGGATAGCTCTTCTTGTTGCCTTGACTCCATTACCATTATGTAATGTCCTTCTTTGTCTTTTTTTATCTTTGTTGGCTTAAAGTCTGTTTTATCAGAATTCTTATTATTTTTTGCTTTCCATTTGGTTGGCAAATATTCCTCCATCCCTTTATTTTGAGCCTAATTGTATCTTTGCACATGACATGGATTTCCTGAATACGGCACATCGATGGGTCTTGATACTTTATCCAATTTACCAGTCTGTCTTTTAATTGGGGAATTTAACCCATTTACATTTATGGTTAATATTATTATGTATAAATTTGATCCTGTCATTATTTTGCTAGCTGGTTATTTTGCCCGTTAGTTAATGCAGTTTCTTCATAGTGTCGATGGTCTTTACAATTTGGTATGTTTTTTGAGTGGCTAGTACCAGTTTTTCCTTTCCATGTCTAGTGCTTCCTTCAGGAGCTCTTGTAAGGCAGGCCTGGTGGTGACAAAATTTCTCAGCATTTCCTTGTCTGTAAAGGATTTTATTTCTCCTTTGCTTATGAAAATTAGTTTGGCTAGATAGGAAACTCTGGGTTGAAAATTCTTTTCTTTTACAATGTTGAACATTGGCCCTCACTCTCTTCTGGCTTGTAGGGTTTCTGCAGCAATATCTGCTGTTAGTCTGATGGGATTCCTTTTGTGGGTAACCTGACCTTTCTCTCTGGCTGCCCTTAAGATTTTTCCCTTCATTTCAACCTTGGTGAATCTGACAATTATGTGTCTTGGGGTTGCTCTTCTTGAGGATTATCTTTGTGGTATTCGCTGTATTTTCTGAATTTGAATGTTGGCCTGTCTTGCTAGGTTGGGGAAGTTCTGCTGGATAATATCCTGAAGAGTGTTTTCTAATTTGGTTCCATTCTCCCTGTCATTTTCAGGTACACCAATAAAATGCAAGTTTGGTCTTTTCACATAATCCCATATTTCTTGGAAGCTTTGTTAATTCCTTTCAATTCTTTTTCCTCTAATCTTGTCTTTACGCTTTATTTCATTAAGTTAATCTTCAATCTCTGATATCCTTTCTTCTGCTTGATTGATTCAGCTACTGATATTTGTGTATGCTTCCCAAAGTTCTTATGCTGTGTTTTTCAGCTCCATCAGGTCATTCATGTTCTTCCCTTTATTCTAGTTACCAATTCCTCTAACCTTTATTAAAAGTTCTTAGCTTCCTTGCATTGGGTTAGAACATGCTCCTTTGGCTCAGAGGAGTTTGTTATTACCCACTGTCTGAAGCCTACTGCTGTCAATTCGTCAAACTCATTCTCCTTTCAGTTTTATTCCCTTGCTGGTGAGGAGTTGTGACCCTTTGGAAGAGAAGAGGCATTCTGGTTTTTGGAATTTGTAATCTTTTGTGTTTTTTTCCTCCTCTTCATGGATTTATCCACCCTTGGTCTTTGATGTTGGTGACCTTTGGATGGGGTTTTCATGTGGACATTCTTTTTGTTGATGTTGATGCTATTCCTTTCTGTTTCTTAGTTTTCCTTCTAACAGTCAGGTCCCTCTGCTGCAGGTCTGCTGGAGTTTGTGGAGGTCTACTCCAGACCCTGTTTACCTGTGTATCACCAGCAGAGGCTGCAGAAGAGCAAAGATTGCTGACTGTTCCTTCCTCTGGAAGCTTCATCCCAAAGGGGAACCCCCAGATGCCAGCCAGAGCTCTCTTGTATGAGGTGTCTGTTGACTCCTGCTGGGAGGTGTCTCCTAGTCAGGAGGCACAGGGGTCAGGGACCCACTTGAGGAGGCAGTCTGTCCCTCAGCAGAGATCAAATGCTGTGTGGGAGATCTGCTGCTCTCTTTAGAGCTGGCAGGTGGGAACATTTAAGTCTGCTGAAGCTGTGCCCACAGCCGCCCCTTCCTTCAAGTGCTCTGTCCCAGGGAGATGGGAGTTTTATCTATAAGCCCCTAACAGGGGCTGCTGTCTTTCTTTCAGAGATGCCCTGCCCAGAGAGAAGGAATCTAGAGAGGCTGTCTGGCTACCATGGCTTTGCCGAGCTGTGGAGGGCTCTATCCAGTTTGAACTTCCTGGAGGCTTTGTTTACACTGTGAGGGGAAAACCACCTACTCAAGTCTCCGTAATGGCAGATGCCCCTCCCCATACCTAGCTCAAATGTCTCAGGTTGACTTCTAACTGCTGTGCTGGCAGCGAGAATTTCAAGCCAGTGGATCTTAGATATCTGGGCTTTGTGGGAGTGGGATCCGTGGAGCTAGACTACTTGGCTCCCCAGCTTTAGCCCCCTTCCAGGGGAGTGAAGAGTTCTGCCTCGCTGGTGTTTCAGGCACCACTGGGGTATGAAAAAAAGACTCCTGCATCTAGCTGGATGTCTGCCCAAACTGCCACCCAGTTTTGTGCTTGAAACGCAGGGCCCTGGTGGTATAGGTATCTGAGGGAATCTCCTGGTCTGTGGGTTGCAAGACCATGGTAAAACCATAGTATCTGGGCCGGAATGCACCATTCCTCACAGCACATCCCTCATGACATCCTTTGGCAAGGGGTGGGAGTTCCCTAACCCTTTGTGCTTCCCAGGTGAGGCAACACCCAACCCTGCTTTGGGTCACCCTCTGTGGGCTGTACCCACTGTCTAACCAGTCCCAGTGAGATGAGCTGGGTACCTCAGATGGAAATGGAGACATCACCCCCCTTCTGCTTTGATCTCACTGGGAACTGCAGACTGGAGCTGTTCTTATTCGGCCATCTTGCCAGTCCATCCTAAATATTTTCTTGTGTAAATGTATGTTGGCCATGTACTTGCGTAATGGAATGAAGAAATTTGCTAATGTTTGGTGACCACAGAAAAATAGTATGAAAGAGTCCTATTTAATAAGTCAGCTACATTTGACACATTTAAAGGAGACTCAATGTTCATGTGACATAACAAAATTTAATACAAGAAAATAGTTAATAACTAGTACTTCTATGTTCTCCACATGGTAGGCACCCCTCTGAAACAGTATTATTCAGAAGACCTGATGCATTAAACACAAGGAAGTGCAAATGATACCCTAAATATTCTGTAAGTATATATATTTCATATTTATAAATACTTCATCAATCACTAAGCCTTATGTTTAGTAACCCTACCAACTCTGATGAAGAAACAGGGACCAGATTTGTTTAAACAACCACAAAATTGAACAACATAAATGAAACAATACTTTTTAGACAATAAACAACAGGCAGTACAGAACAGCGATCCCTGGAGGAAGGAGAACAATGAGAACACATGAACACAGGGAGGGGAGCACTATACGCTGGGGTATGTTGGGGGGAAATAGGGGAGGGACAGTGGGGGGGGAGGGACAGTGGGGGGTGGGGAGTTGTGGGGAGATAGCATGGGGAGAGGTGCCAGATATAGGTGAAGGGGAGGAAGGCAACAAATTACACTGCCACGTGTGTACCTATGCAACAATATTGTATGTTCTTCACATGTACCCCAAAACCTAAAATGCAATAAAAAAAAAAAAAGAAAAGAAAAAAAAAAACAAAAACAAATGGTGAACCTCGTTATTGCCACAGCTTACTGCCTAGAGACAGTTTACAGGCCACAGTGGAGAGAGACAAGAAACTGGAATGCAGCCCAGTGGTCCCCCAGTTGAAGAAACAGAGTTGAGAAATCAGAGATGCCAAGGCATACTAAAATTACCAGGGCAGAATACTAGAAAGAAGACAGCTACAAAAACAGAGCTCCAGAGGTCTGCAGAGGTTAAGCTTGAGTCTTTAGCTGAGTACTGATCAGTTCATGCATGTGAGGATACTACTCAAAGCCAGGGAATAACCACGGGGAGGAGTAGAATCCTTCCAGGAGCTGACACAGGGCCAGGAAGAGTTCTGCTTTCCACTAACTAGAGCGGAAAAACCTTGTAATATATGGGACATTCAGTAGAGTACTCAGAAGAGCAATGCCTGGAAATTTAGCAATTGATTAAAGACTGCTCTGACTGTGTCCAAAAACAAAAACCAGATAAATAAATGAAGCCTTAAAAGAGTCAAATTATTTCCATATAATTTAATTGTGTTCCAAAACACAGGTCAAGAATAGTGAAAGGAATAAGAAAATATTCAGGACTCACTAAAGCAAAATTCACAGTATCTAGCATCCAACCAAAAAATCACCAAGCAGACAAAAAAGCAGAATAAATACTATTCTTAAAAAAAGAGAGAGAACTATCAGTCAAAAGAAAGAGACCTAAAAAGACACAGGCACCAGACTTAGTAGAAGGGGACATTAAAAAACTTATATATTCCATATGTTCAAGATGGTAAAGAAAAGCATAAACATAATAAAGATAGATATGGAAGATACAAAAAGGACCCAAATCAAATTTCTAGCAATGAAAAATATAGTAAGACTAGAAATACAATAGATGAGATTAGTAGCAGATTAGACACTTCAGAAGAAAAAAACTAAGAAACTTGAAGACATTGCTATAGAAGGTATTTAATATGAAACACAGAAAGAAAAACATGCAGGAAAAAAATACAGCAAAAAAAGAACAAGGCCAGGCGTGGTGGCTCACACTTGTAATCCTAGCACTTTGGGAGGCCAAGGTGGGTGGGTCACCTGAGATAAGGAGTTCAAGACCAGCCTAGCCAACATGGCAAAACCCCATCTCTAACAAAAATACAAAAATTAGCCGGGCATGGTGGCATTCACCTATAATTCCAGGCAGTCAAGAGGCTGAGACAGGAGAATTGCTTGAACTCAGGAGGCAGAGGTTGCAGTGAGCCAGCATCATGCCACTGCACTCCAGCCTGGGTGAAAGAGCAAGACTCTGCCTCAAAAAAAAAAAAAAAAAAAAAGAAAGAAAAGGGAAGGGAAGGGGAAAGGGTAAAAGAGGGAAAGGGGGAAAATGGGGAAAAGGGAGAAAAAGGGAGAAAAAGGGGGAAAAGGGGAAAAATGGGAAAGGCAAACCAGAAGACAGTGGAGCAACATTTTTAAAGCACTCAGCACTCAAAGAAAAAACAAAAGACTATCAACCTAGAATTCAATACCCAGCAAAATATCTTTTAAAAATAAAGGTAAAATGTTTTTCTCCAGACATAAAAGCTGGAAGAATTCATCACTAGTAGACCTGCACCACAAGAAATGTATTTTTGTTTGTTTTCTAAGAATAGAGACAGTGTTTTGCTTTGTTGCCCAGGCTGGTTTTGAACTCCTGGCTTCAAGAGATCCTCCCACCTCAGCCTCCTAAAGTATTGGGTTTACATGTATCAGCCACTGCACCTGTCCAAGAAATGTCAAAACAAAAAAAGAAAAAAGGTTTTATAGTCAGAGGGAAAACAAAAGGAATGCAGATCTACACAAAGAATGAAGAACACTAGAAAGGTAAATATGCAATTAAACAAAACATTTTTTTTCTTTTGTTTTGAACTCTCTTTAAAAGACAATTGGTGGTTTAAAAGAAAAGTAATATCAATGTATTGTGGAGTTTATAACTTCTCCTGAAACAAAATGTATGACAACAGCAGCCCAAAGATTGGAAAAGGGAGAATGGAAATATACTCTTCTAAGATTCTTATACTATATACGAAGTAGTGTAATACTATTTAAAGACTATGAAAGCTTAAAGATGCATATCGTAAATCAAAAGACACCAATTACAAAATAAAACAAAGAAATATAGACAGTAAGCCTACAAAGAAGATAAAACAGATTTAAAAATTCAATCCAAAAGAAGGCAGAAAAAGAGAAAAGGGAGAAAAAGATGAGAAAAATAGAAAATGAATAATAAGATGGAGAATTTAAACCCAACCATATCAATAGTCACATTAAAATTTAAATCTAAACATCCAAATTAAAAGGTAGATTTTCCTAGACTAGATTTAAGAAAGCAACACCCAACTATATGCTACCTATAAGAAAATCACTTCTTTAAGAATAAAGACACATATAAGTTAAATAAAGGAATGGGGAAAATACGCCATGCTATTATTAACGAAAAGAAAGCTAGAATGGCTTTACTAGTATTGGGCACAAGTAGTTTTCAGAGTAAGCAATATTACCAGGGATAAAGAGAGGGTCATTTTATAATGATTAAAGGAGTAAATTCATCAAAGGACATTACAAATCTAATGGTTTATGTACCTAAAGTCTATATGTTAGAGACTGGATTAGGTATTGTGAGAGATTTGTTTTTTTAAGTGAGCCAGGAGTTTTCTTTTGAGGACCTCTCTAACCCTCTGCCCCATTTATCTCTTGGTCCCACTTATCTCTTGGTTACTGCCCTCAAGAATTAAGGACCTTAATCCTTAGTTCACTCACATTCCTCCTCACTACATGTCCTGGATTCTTGCTCATTATAATTTTTGGCTTCTTGACCTCCTCATGCACTCCAGAGATCATTTATTAGAATACAGTAAACTACCCAGAAGTGTTCTGTCTCTGGAAATACTAAGGTGAAACATTTCTTTGACTATAACCTCTTACACTTTCAGTCTCATTGTCACTGCCACTATACCTGTGAAACTTCATTAAACTCATTAAGTTAAACTTCATTATTTAATGAATGATTTAACGAAATATCCTGTTACTTTTTGTTTGTGTTGTATTGTTTTATTTTGTTTTGTATTATTTTTTAGTCAGGGTCTAATTCTGCCACCCAGGCTGGAGTGCTGTGGTGCAATCACAGCTCACTGCAGCCTTAACATCCCAGGCTCAGGCAATTCTCCCAGTTTAGCCTCCCAAGTAGCTAGGACCACAGGCGTGGGCCATCACACCTGGCTCATTTTTAAAATTATTTGTAGAGACAGGGTCTCCCTATGTTGCCAAAGCTGGCCTTGAACTCCTAAACTCAAGCAATCCTCTCACCTTGGCCTCCCAAAGTGCTGAGATTATAGGCATGAGACACTGCACCCTGCCAAATATACTGTTTCTTAGAACCTCTACTTTCCAATGAATCTCCTATCTTCTCTCTGCAGGTGAAAACTCCAAAGCTTAACATTCTAACCACTCTAGGGAGGGAGGATGGGAGGAATAGAGCTGAGTGTGCACCAAGGAGCAGTAAGATGCCAGACTTGTTAGTGAAGTAGCATCTTGGAAGTACACCCTGTAGCTCCAGACACCTGCTGACATACAGAGACAAATCACCCAATCAAGTTCTCCCCAAATTCCTGACCCACAAAATAATGAGCAAAATAAAATAGTTGTTTAAAGCCATTAATTTGTAATCCAGCAATAGCGAACACTCCTAATGGCTCTTTTCCATCAATATTTAATCCCTTTCTCATTAAAAATATATATACATATATTCCCTCCACTTCACACACATCAAGCTGTATCTTTACTTCTGTTATATCTTTATTTCTCTTCACAGGCAAAACTTTTAGTAAAAGCCATCTATTATCACTGTGTCTGCTTTATCTCTCATTCACATCTCATCCTATCCCCACCTTTTCATTTAACGGTCCCTGTCACTGTCACCAGTGACTTCATTGTTGCTAAAACTTTTCAGCTCTTATCTAAAACAGCAAGCACTCACTCAGACTTTGTAATTCCCTTTTTTCTTAAGTTTTTATTTATATTTATTTATTTATTTTGAGACAGAGTCTCACTCTGTTACTGAGGCTGGAGTGCAGTGGAATGATTGTGGCTCACATAACCTCCGCCTCCCAGGTTCAAGGGATTCTCATGCCTCAGCCTCTTGAGTAGCTGGAATTATAGCCATGTGCCACCATGCCCAGCTAATTTTTGCATTTTTAGTAGAGACAGGGTTTTGTCATATTGGTCAGGCTAGTCTCGAACTCCTGGCCTCAAGCGGTCCGCCTGCCTCAGCCTCCCAAAGTGCTGGGATTACAGGTGGCAGCCATTGCACCTGGCCGTTCTCTCTATGATACCACTTCTGATTTTCCTCTTATCTTCCCTTGCTGTTCTATTTCAATCTCTTTTGTAGGCACAGGCTTCTCTTCTCTGTCCATCCTTTAAATGTTGGAGCTCCTCAGGATTCTATCTTTAGCCTTCTTTTCTCATACTACATTCTCCCCTTAAGTGATCTTATCCCTTTCCCAAACTTCAGTTACTCACCAAAGTGTAAGAATTAATAGCTTTAGTGTCAGAAAGACCTGAGTTCAAATCACAGATCTTGCCATTGAGTTTGTGTGGTCTGGGGCAAGTTATTAAACTTTTCTAAGCATTCATTTCCTGATCTAGGGTACTACTATCTCATGGATTATTGTGAAAATTAAATTTAAGAAGTGCTTGTCAAAGTACCCGGCACAAGATAAACTGTCAATAAAGAGTGGCATTCTTTATTACACATGTATGGCAGCTCTCAAGTCCATAATCTTAGCCTAAATTTCTTTCCTAAGTTCTAAACACACATATCCAATTGCTACTTGACACCTCTGTTTAAATGACCTATAAATACTTCAAACTCAATCAAATGGAATTCATCTTCCCAAGCAAACCTCATCCAATTCTAAGTATCTTATTTTAATGAATGACACTATGATTCACTTAAGTTATATAAGCCAGAAGGCTGGATATCATCATAAGTTGACTCGTCTCTGTCCTTTACCCTTATGTAATCAATTGCTACATTTTATAATACAATGTCAGATATTGTTTTAAGTACTTTACATGAATTTAACATGAGATATGCACATACAGTAAAATATAAAGTTTATAAATGACTAGTAAGTATATTGACAATAAACAGTTTAAGACTAAATGAAGGAAGAATGACTACAGACTAGGATGATCAGGAAAGGCAAAATGGACCTTAAAATCTGGTCAACAAAAAGGCAGAGGAAAGCATTTTAAGACTCAAGAACAGGCAAAAACAAACACAATTGTGTGAGTGAAAGACAAGTCTGAATGGAGAAGAGAATATAGACAAGGGTTCTCAAACTTTTTGGATTCAAAATCCTTTTATGAAGGAGCTTTTGTTCATGTGGGTTAAATAGATTAATATTTGCTTTATTAATAATTAAATCTTAATTTAGTTAAAATTTAATTAAAACTGAGAAATTTTTTAAAATTACAACGCATATAATTCACCCATTTAACGTGTAGAATTAAACAGTTTTTAGTATATTCACAGAGATGTTAAAAATGTTATAAAATTGACTATAACAATGAGTCAATTTTACAACATTTTCATTATCTCAGAAACTCTCTAGCTATCATCCTCCAAACCCCTAGTCCTCCCCACTAGCCTTAGGCAACCAATAATCTACTTCCTATCTTTACTGAATTACCTACTGGGGACATTTCATATAAATGAATTTATACAATGTTTGGTTTTCTGTGACTGGCTTCTTTCAACATATTTTCAAGGTGATTATATATTCTTCCACTAGGAAGCGTAAAATAGCTAATAGCTTTTTTTACATTAAAGGATATTGAGGCTCAAAAAAAACTTGAGAAAATTTAAGAATATTTATTTTAAACAAGAAACCCATTATGTTAACATAAATAATTTTTAAATAAAAAATTACCACATTCTTCAAAACAAAAAATATACAACAATAGCCCTGTTTTACAATCTTGTGAATGTCTTTACTAGCTGGCATAATAGAAAAGAGCTGAATTTTCATACCTGCTTCTACATTTACTTTGTTGCAATATGCTGTTTTGGTTGAAAGTATACAAAGAAAAATCTGGCCTCAGATAGAAAGAGGAGTATTGCATAACCTTTTCAGATAATTATGGTTACTGTTTTCTGACACTATACCAAAACTCAAATCATAGTTTCCTAAAGGTTAGTTACAGGGTGGAACTGGAAACAATATCACTGAACAGAAATATTCTTTTTGTATTTTAATACCTTAAAATCCACTGGTTCATCTTGAACTTTTGATGAATCTCTTACCCATGAATGATTTTATAATGATGTATTTGGTCAATTGGAAATACCAGTTCACTGAATTATATAGTCCTTCTAAATGTTTACAAATCTCTGCATACAATATTTTAAAAATCACATTCATTGATATCACTACTGATTTTATCAGAAAAGTCTTTAATATATTAGGAATCTGTGAAGCTTTCAGTGGTGGATACAAGTTTCTAAAAATCTAATTTTTACTTGAAAACACAAAATTCATCATTGGCAACCTTTACTGTCAGTTGTTTTCCTTAAAGTGACAGGCTTACTTTGTTTCATTTTTAAGAATTTACCACATACCCAAGTATGAATAAACACAACTGCTCATCAGTCTTACAAGTAAAACACGTGTTTCATGAAAAGAGTGACTGGTTCAGTTCACAACTCAACCAACAAAATAATGATTTTTTCCTCAAGACAACTATCATATTTTGGTATGCAATTTTCTACATATTTTAATTTCAACATATTGAATATTAAAAAGACATACTCGAGAGTGGAGATTTAATAAAATGCCTTTTACTGCTTCATCAAGGACATTCTTAAATGAAACTGACATGTTATGTTTTGTTTCTTTAACTGAAAATGTATAGTGGTGAAGATTACAATGACTACTAGCCAGTTTCATGTCACTGCCTTGATTTGTGCAGAGGTGCCAACAGCTTTACATAATGAGTTTAAATGTCAACAAACTGGAAAAGGTAAATAGATCTTAATATAATAGTAATATGAAAACAGTTTTTACTTTGCAAATTCCTTGAAGTGGATTCAGGAACCATCAAGAAATCATGCACACTTATAACTGCTGACATAAAAAAAAAAAAAAAATGGAGAGAGATCCAAGATGGCCGCGTAGCAGCAGCTCAGGATTGCAGCTCCCAGTGAAAGCGCAGAGAGCAAGTGGATGCGGCAATTGCAGACGAATTTTTGATGCCCACAGACTGGGAGATTCCCTGCGAAGGAGCCACCCGGGTCACCAGGGCAACTCTTTTGGCCGGCGCGGCGCTTCTCGGTGCGGAGTGTATGAGACTGGGTGCCCAAAGGCTCCGCTGGTCCCATCCCCACAAGGAGAACAGCAATTGGAAGCGCTGAGGAGAGAGCGAGCACAGCTGAACCCGGGAAGGCCCAGCTCTGTGGGGAAGGAGCGCCCCCCGAAGGAAAACTAAGAAACAGAAAAAACTTCATCACCAACAAGCCGGACGTCCACTCAGAGACCCAATCTGAAA